>PVIU01009949.1:0-72899 GCA_004026605.1 Ondatra zibethicus | reverse complement strand
TATCTCCATCCATCGGATGAAATTTTTCCCACCTCTATCCCCGCCCCTGGCTTCCAACTTTTGCTTGATGATCCTGTTTGCTTCCAACTTCCAGGAGGTTCTGTGTATGCTTTCTTTGGGTTCACCTAGGTATTCAGCTTCTCTGGGCTTGCGAGCTAAGTGCTTAGTGACCTTTATTTTATAGCTAGGGTCCACTAATAAGTGAGTACATACCATAATCATCTTTCTGGGTTTGGGTTACCTCACTCAGGACTTGCTACCCACGCAAAATCGAATAAGGCTTTTAATCCTCAAGACCTTGTTTTGCCTACATTAAAGGTAACTATTATCTATTACTGATCTCCTTATCCTACATTTTTCTATACCTGAAATAAAAAACAAAACAAAACAAAAAGCAAGTACTTGGTCTGGACTACCTATTCCTCAGTTTAAAACATGTGGAGTTGGATTAAACAATTAAGTCACTCACCTTTGTTTTATTCTTTATCATTGGAAAATGATGTAAATGTCAGGTAGCAGCAGTGGGGCTCACGGAAGTTAATATGTGTGCAGATACCACACAGTACCTGGCAGGTGGTAAGCACTCTGCTTAAGTATATATTGAATCCAAAGTTTTATGAGCACTGTTTTCAGGGCCTTATGAGAAAGAAAGAATACTTCAAAAAATTCAGTATTACAACTTTTACTACTGTAAAGTTTACTGATTTCTACTTCTAGCTGGTATTATCTATTTTAATACAGGTATTACAATTATATTTAATTCATGGATTGCAAACGTTTTCTCCTTTATTTTTGTCATCAGTGGCACAATGCTGCCATTGCCACCGATATTTCAAAGGACTTTCCTCCTCCTTGCTAAGAGCAATGGGAACGCATCAGCAAAGAACTATTAACCCCTCTACTCTCAACTGTCTTCCTCAATAGGTTGTGGCAACTGAAGAAGACCTCATCCCCCCGAGTTTGGTGGAGCCGCCCCACAGAGCAGATGGGTTGGACTACAGAATTGCCGCTCACATCGTGTCCATCCTGCCTTCGCTCTGCCTGTCTGAGAAGGAGAAGAAGGTCAGAATAGGAGTGAGTCAAAGGTTTTGTACTTTGAAAAGCAGTATTAGGCATTATCTCATTAAGTCGCTATGACTTTAATTTAAATAGAATCTCCATGAGATATTCCTAACTGACGGAGAAAGTGAAACCAAAGCAGTGCCCCAAGGCCCTCTCCTGCTGAACTACCATGATGCCCATGCCCACAAGAAGCATGTACTGAAGGTAAGGACTAGGCCACCGCCCCCCACAGCTGATGTGAGGAGGTGTTTTTATGATTCATCAGTTGGGGGATCTCATCAAATGACCAACTGTATCAACCAATGCTAATGAACTGTGGGTATAGAATAGATACCTGCTGACATGGGGGGAGGGAATCTGAAAGCAGGAGCTGATGGGGGGAAAGACTCCAGCAAAGAGCACTTGCCTGATTGCAGAGGTCGAGTTAACCACTGACATGATTATCACTACTATGATATTTGCATGAAAACTTTACGGTCAGGTGCTGAAGAAAGGCTTGAGCAGTGAAGAGTATGCGATGCTGGTCCAGCAGACCCACGTTCAGTTCCTAAAACCCATGTGAAGAAGCTCAGTATTGTATATAACTCCAGCTCCAGGGGGTTTCTTCTGGCCTCCAGTGGCATCTACACACAGACATACACACATACACATAAATAAAAATGAATCTTGAAAACCATTATGACCATTTGCTATACATATCTGGTGCTATGAAATGCCAGTGGAAGGCAGCGAAGGATCTCAGGCAGGATAGATAAGGCCACGAGAAACTTCGGCAGCTTGTCACCAGGAATGAAGGCTCAGTTGTTTGTGTGCTCCAGGAACTTCTGGAAAAGTGAGAACTAGCTTTTTTGACCTTATCCCAAATACTACATTTGTCGTCCTCGATTACCCTTGATTTCCCCTGTTTCCAGACAATGAGGTATCATGTTCAGCCTTCTCCATATGCATAAGGCATTTGACAGCTCTCTTTAATGTTTTCTGTCGTGTTGCTCTCTCTTTTCTTTTTTTGTAAGGACCAAAAGAATTTTGACCCAGTTCAAATTGAGCAGGAGATGCAGTCCAAGCTCCCACTGTGGGAATTCCTTCAGTTCCCTCTGCCCCCTCCGTGGAACAGCACCAAGAGACTCGCCACTATCCATGAGCTTATGCATTTCTGTACCAATGGTGAGCACATTGCTTTGTCTTAGACTCAATTTCATTAACAGGCACATGTCCCCTTTAAATTGTACCTTTATTCTAAAAAAGCATTTTGGTTACCAAAAGACTGAGGTTTGATAAGTTACAACTTTCTTGCCTTGAACAATGTCACTAGCTTTGTGGCAGTTCTGACTGTAGCATTCTGCAATTTGGTGTGCTGGGTTTTCTTTCCACTGTATTTCCTTAACCGCAGCACTTTCCTGAACCCCCATATCCTACACCCCCACTGGCATCATTAGGGGTGATGGAATCCATCCTACTTACTAGGAGGAATGGTTCATATATATATGAACCATTTTACAAATGTGTGTGTGTAATAAATAGATATAGATATAAAGATGAACAAAAACCTCTCATCCAAAGTTACCATAGTCCCTTTCCCAGAAAAATAAAAATAAAAAGGCCTCATCATGGAATGAGGCCCTTTACCATTGTAGAAAACCATGTAAACACAGTGGTGGTACCTGAGGAAAGGGAAGAGAAAGCCTGAGGAATAGGTGACTTAGCCCCAACTGAGCACTATCAGTCTGGACTCTCACAGTCTAGTTTCAAGCAACACAAGTCAATTTTGAATTCTAGAATTGTGCTCATCAGAAAGTTGAATTCTTCTTCTTTTTCTTCTTCTTCTCTTTTTCTATTTCCTTCTTCTCCTCCTCCTTCTCCTTCTCCACTTCTTTCTCCTTCTTTGCCTCGCAAAGCCTTTTGGGAGCTTTCCTCAGAATCAGGAATGTTCCTCATCCCTCTTCACAAAGCAGTTCTATTGTTCTCAGAACAACCAGACCCCTTCACTGAGGACTGAAATGTTGCAGATTGTTTTCTTCTAGCTTTACCTTGAGTCACTCCACAATTCTTTGTAGGTCAAAGACAAGAAATAGAAGGCCTGGGTCACCTGAATTTGACTGGAGCACCCATCTGGTGGACTGTGAGCACGTCCCTGGCTCACCCCTGCACAGAAGGGTGGAAGGAAAGGAGAAATGGTGTGATGAGGGACACTAAAAACGCCTGTCCAATGTCACCGAGATGGAATTCGGAAAGCAGGATTTATATCCAGAAATTAGAATTTCTTTCTCATCTTTTTTTCTAGTACTGATGATGGAACCTAGGATTTTAGCCCATGCTTGGCAGTTTCCCTACCACTGAGATACACTGCCAGTCACAGAAACTGAAATGTGAAGAAAGATAGATTATGGAACCATAAAATCTCATAACTGAAATGAACTTCAGAATCCACCTATCACAAATGTTCGAGGACTGTAATAATAGCATAGATTCATGATTGAAATTCTTGCTCCTGGATGTGCTCACTGGCACCCTTTCCTTACCAAGTTGAAGGGAGGGCAAATATCATTTAAAGTTCATGTGCCTTCCCTGAACCATAACTGACCTTAGTCCTAGGGGAAGAGTGATGGATAGACAGCCATTTGTCAACATGCCACTCAGGAGTGAGTAGAGCCAAGCTGACCTCTTCTCATGGGAGGACGAAGAGCAGATAAAGGGCCTTTACATGAGGGCCATGGGGATAAGATGAAGGGATGGGGGGTGAACATGATCAAAATACATTGTTTGCACGTATGAAATTCTCAAAGATTTTTTAAAGAAAAGGATGTTATAAATCAATATTTCTAATGAATGTAGATATTAAACCCATCAAGAACACATTCTCAAGTCAAATTCAGCAACACATCAAAAGTCTTACACACACACACACACACACACACATACACACACCTAGAATCCCATCTTGTCTCAGACTACTCTTGGGACTCTGATGCAGATCGAACCCTGCAGTCACCCTTCTTCATTTCACTTACACCCCACATCCACCACGGCCCAGTGCCATCCCAGGCTGCACCACCGCAGCTCCCCAGCTGGCCCACTGGCTTGCTGGCCACGCCCATGCGATGGGCTCTCACCTTTTCACTGTGGATCTTTTGTCCACGTGACAACCAGAAGACCTTTCTGGAGATGTCTGTCAGGTCATGTGCCTTCTTCACTCAAAAAAAGCTCCTAACTTTCACTCAGAGTGAAGCCAAAGCCATCTCCCACGAAGCCCCTCCCCTAGGCTCCCATTAGCCCATTCCACTGTATCTACAGGGGCCTCATTGTGCTTCCTTGAGGTGTCTTTCACACACGTGCCTCTGGAACTTTGTGCTTGCTGACACACAAGCCTGTTGTCACGTGTCTCCTCACTCCGTTCTCATTTTGGCTTTATTGTCTAAAAGAATTTTGCTCTCACAGTCTTCTCGCATTAACTTCTGATGTCCTCATTGGCTTTCTTTCTTATCATCCCTGCTGTCATATACATTATGTATAGTTTTTTTTCCTGTTTTTTTTTCATTTTTTACTCTAGGGGGCCCTGCCACCCAGCTCCCAAGTAAAGACACAGAGACTTATTCTTACGTATGAATACCCAGCCTCAGCTGAGCTTATTTCTAGCCAGCTTTTCTAATTTAAATTATCCTGTTTCTTTTCTTCTATGTTTTGCCTTTGGGCTTTTTACCTGTCTTGATTTTAGACATCTTTCCTTCTTACTCCTCGGCTGGCTGGGTGCCTGGCCCCTGATGTCCACCTCTCCTTTTCCTTTTCTCGCTCCTCCTCCTCTTTCTTCTCTCTTCTCTAGATTTCTCCTCCTATTTATTCTTTCTGCATGCCAGCCCCACCTGTCCTTTCTCTTGCCTACCTATTGGCCGTTCGGCTCCTCATTAGACCAATCGAGTGTTTTAGACAGGCAAAGTTTTACAGAGTTAAACAAATGCAGTATGAAAGACTGCAACACATCTTTGCATCATTGAATAAATATTCCACAGCATAAATGAATGTGAGTCATCTTCAGCTAATATTCCATAGCTCATGAGTCTGTTTTCAACCCCTCTAATGATGTTCTGTGACAGGTATGAGCCCATTTCTTTACTCATTAACCTTTCTGTCATTACTAACACCCAGTGGGTACTCAAAAACATTTATGTATTACAATTATTTTCATTTTCCTGCTTTTGGTTTTTGAGATAAATTCCAGGCTGGCCTATTTATATATGATAATCCTCCTGCCTCAGCCTCCTGAGTGCTTGGATTATAGGTGTAGACTACGATGCCCAGATCGAAGAATATTCATTCAGTAACTCTCTTTTACCTCTTTCTTGTGTCTCTTCTGGATCCCTATGTTGTTTTCCCATGCTGTTCTGTTTGTCTCTGTTGGGTGGAGCAGGGAGTTGAAGGTGATCTAGGAGGCATTAATCTGGAACAATCTATCTGATTGTTGCTCTCTTGTAATCTCACTGAAGCCAGTTAGTCTCCACCTCTCAAACCGCCATCTTGAGCTTTGAAAGTTGAAGAGCCGCATGATGTTCTTCTTTGACTCTTACACACCTGTAGCGAGCTGAATGTCGCCGATAGCTTAGTGACTGTATGATGGGCGCAGCTGAATAGAGACGACTGGGCTCTGATAGCCTTGGCAGTGCAAGTACGGAAAGTAGCAGTTCTTGCAGGTGTCCTTTTCTGACCCTGAATGAGCAGGAAAGCCTTCTAAGTATCATAGACATAAATGACAAATTTCAAAAGCCATCTGTGTCAACAGAACCTTAAATATATGGTATTTAAACCAATCCAATAGCATGGAAAGTTCGAGCAAGTGGATATGGGTACCAAACACTGATCAAGCCATGAAGTTGTTTGGGAATATCCCTCAGATCTGTTACATCTTAACTATGATTTTCTTAGTGCTCAGGCCCTTTGAGACTTGTTGAAGACTTACGAAGCCTGTATTTTAAGTCAGGTCACACCCATGGCGCCATGAACCATTGGCGCCTCTCAGCTGCCCTTGCGTCAGCGCTGTATTGTGTACTAATAAAAGCCTTCCTCAAGGCAGGGGGCCTGCTCTCTTACAGAAGTGCTGAGCTGGAATGAAGTAGAACGAGCCTTCAAGGTGTTTACTTTTGAGAGCCTGAAGCTCTCAGAGGTAGACGAGAAAGGACAGCTCAAGCCCGCCGAGGTGGTCAGTCAGACAGATGGTGAGAATTTCACCATCCCGTGGGACAACCCCGCCAGGTTCGCTAAGCAGATAAGGCAGCGGTGCATCTACAAGATGAATGCCCAGAAGGTCAAGCCAGTGGCAGGTACACTGCATGGAAGTGGAGGGGAGAGTGGTCATCCCAGCACTGTGTCTAATCGCTGCTCTTCATCCTGACTAGACACTGAATACAAAGACAGAACACTATTTGTGGACCAGAATTTGTCAAAGGCTGACCAAGAGGCTGAGAGATATGGAAATTCCCCGGATCCCGATCAGCCTGCTGCTAACAGTGTGAAGCACTCTACTTCCGACGTCATGAGATCCTCAGATGCTGGTAACAGACAGCTATCAGAGAAGGAGACCAGTGGGTCCATGTGGCCCCAGCCAGAGTCCTTGGGTAAGTGAAAGTGTGTGTAGATTCTGTTATGCTTAGGCACAAAGAACGAGAAAGTTCAAAAGGCCTCGTTTAAATGTGAACGCCTCTTTACTTTATCTGAAGGAAAAGATTCAACATCTAAGTTAATTGGTTAAGTAAATGTATTGAGTGGGGTTTGCCAGTCCTTCCTTCCCTGCTCTGCTCATCAAGGCATCCTCTCTGCTCGCTCTTCCCATAGAAAACCCAGCACAATGAACATAATCAAAACTTCCATCATTAGAGCTTCATGATTGCATGGTAAAATTACTCTAAAGTTACTTGTAATGACCTAACAAAATGCCAAATATAGAGCTTAGCACGAAACCAGTATTCAGTGAACACACCTTCCTTTTGGCTCCTATTTTAGCTCAGGACCTTACTTTGATCCTCAGGTACCAGCCTGTAAAGGTGACATTAGGAGGCACACGGTGCACTGAATTAAATCTGCATGCGCTTTACCTGATACACAATCCCTTTACATCCCCACATGTCATTCCCAGCAGCTCCCTACAACCTAAAGCATGCTCTCCTTCCCACCCTCTAGGACCACACTCCTTACCCTAAAACCTCTTCTCTTCCCTTTCCCCCCATATTATGTACTATAGCCAAGAGATGCCATAACTGAGCCATGCTTCCTTTATGCCCTGCTATTATGTCTTGCTGCTTTCTGTAATCATTCATATGACCAGTAAGGCCTCCACAACACCATAGCTTATGGAGGTAGCAAGTATGTTTATTTATGAAATATTAACTTTATCCAATTGTAGCAAATTTTCACAGGACTAAAATTACACAGAACATATTCTCAAAATCCAATTCCAGAGTTTAGCAAAGAAGGCTGTGGTTGCTAAAGATGCACACAGACAGGAGGCTCTGGGACTTTTCCTTATAATTGTTTGTTGTAGGAAGCAGTCACGCTGTGGCCTCTTCTCTGTGTATGCTATACATACATGATAGTAAAGGGTGTGTTGAAGGTAAGGGTAAGCACTCCCAAAGCACCGGAGTTACATTGGGGTTGACTATGGTCATCTTGGCATCTTCCTAATCTGGATGAGGGGAGAAGGAAAGGTAGGAAGTGAGTAGAATTTTGAAGGCAGCCTGCTAACTGTCAGCAGATTAGATATGTGAGGGGGAGAGAAGACAGAGAGAAGTTGGTGCTGTCTGAGGATGGCTCTGCTGTATCCCAAGCGTGGTGCCATGACATGGATCTTCCATATATCACTGCTTTATAGAAACCTGAACCACTGAGCAAGATGCTATCACCTCAATCCAACAGATGAGAAAGTCAGGATAGAGGCGTTTAAGTAGCTTGTTCAACCACGTAGACATAGGAACAGGACAGCAGTACTCTCTACCTCACCTCAGAACAAGGCTTCTTGGGCCCTAGAAATTCCTCAGGATGCTAACTAATAGCTGGGTCATATTCGGAAGTTTGGTCATGATGGTTCTTAGCTGTTATCCTGGTTGTGCTGCTTTGTTTTCTTCCTCTTTTCAACAGTAGATTTCTTCTATGTCCTAAATATGTCTACCTGGTAGTCTAGCTCACAACAGAGGGGAGGGGAGTGAGAAGTGAGAGGAAGGTAGGGAAGGAGAGAGAGGGGACCAGAATAAGTTGACTTTGGCTGTTAGGACATCATATACCCTGGATGTACACACACGATAGAGATCACTTTGTGTTAACATGAAACTAGAATCAGCTGGGAGAGATGGAAGACAGAGATGTCCCTTTCGCTGTACTGTCTTTCTGATGGCAGTGGGTTCTTTCCTCAGGCAACGCTTGCCACCTGGTGGTCAAACCACTCCTATGCTGCTATGGAGTGGACGGCTCTCAGGCTCCCAATCCTTGGGCTGAAATGCTGTTGTAGACAGCATGTTCTGTGGCCCCAGCAGTTTTGAGGGTGGGTCCTCAGCCCTAAGAGTTCCTCCACAATGACTGCAGACCTACACTCAGGAGCCGCTGCATCCAAGCAGAGGAGGCAGCTGGCCTTGCATCTCCGTGACTGCTCCCGTGAAAGGAAAGGAAGTTGTCTGAGCTTTCACCTTCCCCCCCCCAACTCTAGTTCATACTTCAAAAGAAGCCACTTTAATTCCATTTACACAAAGCAGAAATCATCCCTGTGTTTCCCCGGCACAACCGTTTTGGCATCACACGCATTGATGTGCCTGTTTCTGGACATGAAGGACTGGATATTTGTGCGTTTCCTAACGAAACCGTGGGTTTCCATCTGAGACTGTTTTGAACTTGACAGGGCCCATTGGATATTTATGAAAAACCTGAGAGTTGATAACCGTGAGGCTGTAGGTTTAGATGTGCCCTTTATGCTTGTTGGGTGTTTTTTTAATAAAGTAACTGCTTTGCAGAGGGATCTTGTTATCTCTAAAGTAAAACAGATTAGGAAAGCTGTTTTTCAAAGGGAAGGGAAAGCATCCATTTCCAGATGTGTCAAAAACTACTGAATCACACTGTCAGAGGATTATGTGGTTGAAATAAGGAATCAGAGAGGGAAAAAAATGGCTTTTATTCTACTCTTAAATAAAGAGTTCAGCTTAGTATTAGAGTGCTCTCTCCTTTGACAAAATCATTGGTACATAAGCTTTGGACATACTTTCTAAAGAGTTGGTTTTGTTCCTGGATCTTTAGACACACGAGGGAATATCAAATCTCCCGGAAATCTGACAGGCCACAGGATAGAAGGACTTTTATTCTACAGATTTCATATCAGTTTGCTTCAGTAACACAGGGGAAATCATGGTCTATTTAGAATTAGAGTTGGCCTGAGTTTTGTCTTCAGTGGATATGTTTATACAAATGCAGAACTGAATTGGCTTCAGCATCTCACTCCAAATCAAAAGCATTCATTCTGTCACCTGTAGCAACCCAGGGCAAGAGGGAACTAGGGTCAGAGATGTAAGTAACTATGCCCCTGAGAGAGAAGAACGTTAGCACATCCTCTTTGCAACAGAATGGAAAGGTAAATCTATGCTCACATTCAAAGTAGTCTTTCATATAGATTTCTTTTCATACTTCTATTTTCTTTATGACACTGCCATCATTTCAATATAGTTCAATATGTGATAGATTCACCCCATTTGATCAAAAGAAAAGTACGTTGCTGAATCGTCACCAGATTCCGGGGGCATAGGGTGCAAAGAGGGCATGTTCTTGTTCTTCAGCAGCTGAGATTCAAAGCAGAGGGACAGACCATGAACAAATAGGATCCCTCGCCAGTTAATGCTATGATTTCAAATGAAGCTCAGTAAGAGGCAGAGACTCTCAGGAAGGTAACCAGAGTGTGAAATGGGCAATAGCTTAGAGTAAAATATGGCAGGTGGCAGGAAAACAAGTGTAGGATTGCCCACACACAGCAAGCTGGCCAGTGCATCTGAAGTGGGGAGAGCAAGGAGGGAGTGGGCAAAGTGTCGGAAGAGTGAGGCTGTATCAATTTATACACAGCTTTGTGGCATTTGATTTGCAGTTATTCTCAAGATGGTAAGAAGTCAGCCAGGCTCATCCATGCAGCCACACCAGAGTTTGTTCCTGCAACACATACCCTTCTCAAGCATACGCCGTTTTTTCATGGGATGTGAAGGAAACTGCAGGAGGGATAGCATCAGCATCCTCTGTTGTGTGTCATTTATTCTGGCCCAAATCGTGATGTGAAAATCAGTGGCAAAGTTCTGCCCCTTTCTCATCCACTCAGATGGCCACTGCTTCCTGGCCAACAATGACATCACAGCCCTTATCATCACATGAATTTACTCTCATTCATGGGAGAACTAATGTGCCTCACTCATGTTGGGCCATGGCATGGTGCATTGGAGTCCAAGTGCCCTCTCATTTACCCACTTAACTAATGTCTGTTAAATTCCGCCCATCAATGTGCACATGCGCATTAAGTAATAAGTTAATGATGGATGGACAACAGAACGGTAGGATGCTGTCACTCTCTAGTAGGTGAATTCATGTCTAGGTTTCCCATCCGCACACCCTGCCCTTGCCCTGGTCTGTCAGCCACCAGGCAAGGCTCACAAAAAATTCTGCACAGGCTTCGTGATGGTCACCAGAGTCAGGTAAATGAAAGCAGTGAGCCCATGATTTAGTTTAGCCAATAAATACTTAACAGTTTGTGAAGGCAAAGGCGCACTGCCAGAAGTGAGCAATATACAGCCTGAAAGAATAGCTGGTATGATTTAGTGCACAGCAGATAAGAAGTCGGGTTCTTTTCAAAGAGGTTAGGATAAATTCTAGGTAGGCATTGGCTTACAGTTATTGACACAAACACCTCTTTGGAGGCACGAAACATGCCTCTCAGGAATCACCTTTTCAGCACAGAGACATAGATCATGCTGGCAACAAAAAGACCCAGCACTGACCAAAGGCAAGAACAAAGCCTGAACACAACTGGATGTTGGTGTCTTTGATTTACAGAGCAAACCATGGACAATGAGATCAAAGATGAAGCAGCCACAAAGGATGGCTCTCTTGAAAAGGTAAGGAATTATCTTCCTAAAAGTGTAGATGACAGGCAAGATGATCTGAGAAGACCCCCTGACCAAACTGAGAAATGAGAGAGAGAGAGAGAGAGAGAGAGAGAGAGATTCTTAAAAGGAAAATGCTGCTGATGTGGGGGAAAGGGCTTGTTCAGACATCCCATACCCCCTCCACCTGGAGTGAAAGGGTTAACTTTACTGGCCTCACTGACTTAAGCAGAACTTTCCCACTCCCTGGCCCTCTCTAGACAGTGCGGCTTGGCATTCTCACAAACACCTGCTGACCATACAGCCCACGTAGAACTAACGCTGTGTCTTGAAGTGAGTTCAGAAAGCCTGCCTATAATTGCTAACAGGACTCCGAAGAGTATAACCTAACAATAAAAATATTTAGGTTATGTTGCACATTTGAAAAAAAAAAAAGAGTCAAAGGCGTACTTCTTTCTGGCAGCGGCCCTCCTAAAATGTTGCCATATGGATCTATACATATGCAGATTCCCACAATTAAATGAGGTGCATGGGGGTGAGTCCACAGAGTCTAAGAGGGCTCCTTTTGGATGCGCACAAATTAGAGCTGAAATGGTGTTCCAGTGGATTTTTTTTTTTTAAGAAACCCAAGAAGATGGTGGTGGAAGCTAATCTAGAGGACATAAAGAAAACGCAGCAGCGCAGTTTAACGGACTGGAGCTTTACTGAGCATTTTCAGCCGAAGGTCTTGCTTCAGGTATTTATGGGCTGTGATTCTCCAGGAGACGTGTGCGCGCGTATAGGTCTGGAGAGCTGGGCTATAACTGTGAACAGTTCACTTCTGGGTCACTCTCTCAGAAAGAGCTCAACTCAGGATTCCCATTGACTTCAGCTATAAAATGAGTTTGTTCCCACACTGAGCCGTGCAACCCAGGAAATCCACCAAAGGGCTTGAGATCCTTTCAAAGAAGAACTGTTTCCATTAAGACGGCTTTGAGTGTTTTCTAGAGAAAAGCTGGGCTTCACCAGGGAGCGACACCATCTTCCCCCTATGGTGTCTTTCCATTCTTTTTAGACTTGGTTATGTTTCGCGGTGTTTTTTGCTTGAATGAGCGGCTCAGTGGCAGCTGTGATGGCTGACACTGACTGCGCTAAGTGCTGTGTGTGAGGCCCCAGCAGTTGCGTGTGAGTATATTCTCAGAATAAGACTATGACATAGAAACTGTTAGATCGTAGAAACGGAGGCACCTTGACCAAAAGTCTGTCGCCAGTTGAGAAACAGGAAGAAAACGGCCAAGAAAATTTGCCCCCATCCCAAAACTCACTTTTAACTGCTGTGGAGAATAGTGAGACACCCAGAACTGAACACATGCTGCTTTTAGATTTTATGAACTCTGTACTATGTATGATTTGTTTCTCTAATTTGAATCTCGTTTTGATCAGATTTACATCCCACATATTTTTAAAGCTAGGAGAATCTACTGAGCCATGTTATGAAAAGAATAGCAGTTCCCTAACCCTATCAATGGTAAAGAAAAATGGTTCTCCCCAGAAAAGAGTAATTCAACAGAAATGAAGACAGTCACATGGTACTCTGCATGTAGCTATCTGGGCCAAACACACAGGGTTTCAAAGACCTGGCATGAAATAATGATATATCTTGTTCATAATATTTATATCTACTACATGTTGAAATGATAACATTTTCATATATTGAGTGAAACAAAACACACCATTGCCATTGGTTTTACCTGCCTCAGCTTTTAAAATGGAGCAACTATAAAATTTAGAATTATATACATGGCCCACATTTGTGACTTGTGTTTGTAATTTAGACATTTACATAATTTCTGGTTTCTCTTGAACGTGCTTCTCCTTCCCTAGTGGCTAGGGTACTCTGTTCTTGAACCCCTTGGCTCACCTTCTGTGGACTGCCACCCTCTTTTCTGCTGCAGTAGGGGACAGAGAGTAGCCTGGCAGAAGGTGGCTACCTTCTACAAGGGTACAAGGGTACCTGTAAGGTCTAACTACATCAGTTTTAATTGACCACCATCCTCACCTCCCATTGAAACATCCTTTGAAGTATCAGACTGCTTTGGTTCTCACTCCCAACCATTCTCTGTAATTCAAATATTTCATCCACTTGAACAGAACTCAGAGTGACCTGTAGCAACCTTAATCCAATTGTGGAAGACAGTTTTATCTATCAAGTTCATTTGTGTGTTCCTGGAACAGTGCCTGGCACTTATTCTCATTTTTTTGCCAATTGTTTTTGCTGCAGTGGTAGTTGTTAGTTGTGGTACTGGTGATCAACCCCCAGGCCCTTGCTTATGTTAGGCAAACACCCCACACTGAGTTAGAGCAGCGTCCTGGAACTCATTCTCCTGAACAACATGAGACTATTAACATGTAAACGGCAGACACCAATTCATAGAAAAGGAAAGGTAATGGGAACACTTTCCAAATTCTGAAAGTCAAGCTCTGGTAATCTTGCCCAATGGTCAGAGCAAGGATGGGACACTGCTCACTGCAAGCAAACATTTGTCTCTTGGGTTTATTGTCTTAGAGGAATTTGCATTTGAAGAACAGTAGGTGAGAAATGGTTAGTGCCTCAGCAAACAGAAGTAAACGTTAACAGGGCACTCCATCAAGACCTGCATACAGGGGATAAATGTTATTTTGCATCTATTACCAGTATAGCAATGAAGGCAAACCTGAAACAACCCTTTCCTGACATGCTAGCGATTCCTTGAGATTATCCTCACGGCAGTGCACACAGAGCGGCCTACAGTAGACTGGTATTGAAAACACAAACAAAAGCCCGCTGCTCCCTGCTTCCTTTTCCTGGTTGACTGACATTGAGAAGGAAGCAGGAAAAAGCAGCTATGCCTTGGTGCCCTCTGTTGGTGGCTGCCGTTGCAGAGCAGGCTGAGGGTGTTATATTTTAAGGCAGAAGTGGAGGGCAAATAGCAATGGCACCTATGAGAAAGACCAACCACTTGTTTCACTACTACGTACTTATACACGGAGGGCACACTGCGAGGAAGAGAGAAATCGGAGCTGGAAGACAGAAGTCTTGAACTCAGGCATTAGAACCTACAAACCCTGTCCTTGGCAAATCCCTTATCATGCTGGCAAATGAGACTTGATATTTAGAAACAGGGAAAAAAATGTTAACTATTGTCTTAGTCTGCCAAAACAAAATACTTCAGGCTGGGTAGCTGAAATAATACATAGCATCATCTCAGAGCTTAAGAAGTAGGCGAACAAACTCCAGGTGTTAGTGTGGTTGGTTCCTGATGAGGGCTTTCTTCCTGGCTTCCATATAACGCTGCCCTGCTGAGTCATCCATGGCAGAGAGGGAGCAGAGAGAAAGCAAGCTCCGTGTCTTAGATGATAGGACACAAATCCTATCATGGGAACCCCACCCTTATAACATTCCCAAAGACCTCCAAATATTATCACACTAGGGGCTAGGGTGTCAGGTTGTGAACTTGGAACAGGTCAAGCACAGCCTAGCATACAATGCCTTCTTTATTTGTAATATTTAATGATGCTAAAAATGAATTGATCTATATGGAGGCAAAAAAAAGCAACTATTAGATACAGAACTGACTGATTAGCCGGGCAGTGGTGGCACATGCCTTCAATCCGTGCACTCGGGAGTCAGAAACAAGAGGATCTCTAAGTTCAAGGCCAGCCTGGTCTAAAGAGTGAGTTCCAGGAAAACCAGAGCTACACAGAGAAACCATTTCTCAAAAAAAAAAAATCAAAAAGCGTTGTGAGTGCAGAAAACTGACTGATTACCATCTACCAACACTTGTAGAAAGCACTTAGCAAATATCTCCACTGTTTGTTTTTCTATAGAGTTATTGAATGGCTCACAGAATGTACCATATCTTATGATCTTATTTTCTAGTAGTTAGGAAGGAATCAAAGTAGTAGTAGTTAGGAAAATCAAAGTTGGCCAATGATGTAGAAATAAGAAGGAGGAAGTGAAGGGCAGACATGTTGCTATAGCAGAAAACTCTTCTCCTGGGGATAAAACACTAAACAATACAATTATTTCATCTTCAGGTCCTTCAGGAAGCCCATCAGCAGTATCGATGTGTTGACTCTTATTACCACACGCAGGACAACTCTTTGCTTCTGGTTTTTCATAACCCAATGAATATACAGCGTCTGCATTGTGAATATTGGAATATTGCTCTTCACTCTAATGTTGGATTCAGGTGACTTAGATAATTTAATTAATTAAACAGCGGCTGAGGTAGCCTCCTAGGTTTCGGTTCCTTACTCTGACCTCTGTGATTCAACTCAATTTATATAGTGCTTTATATATTTATCTATATATATATATATAGTGCTATAGATTCAATGTAGCTTCTTACATTAACATGTGCCGTGTGCTATGCACTGGACTATGTATTGTTACTATACTGTCAAGAGTGAGCGTCTCTCTTGCCCTCATGGAATCTAATGGAGATGCTATTAAAGTATTTTCTATTTATTTCGTCTGTAGCAAGACTGACTCTGAGACATTAAGATAGCAACTACAGAACAGTTTGATTTTTCTTAACTCTACTGGGTCTGGAAAAGATTGAAGACTAGGATGACTGAAGAACTAGCGAAATAAGCAGTCAAGGTCCCAGAAAATGGAGATCTAAGAGCCACAGGTTCTTTCCAATTCTCAGTAGATTTTTATTTGTTTTATTCCGCCTTCTCATTTGTTTGTTCCCATAGACTGTGGCTTTCCTTACTAATAGCCAGAGCACCTTGTTATTTCAGTAGTATCTAATGTGTACTTAGTACTTACTGTATGTATAACAATGATAAAATCCTAAGAAAAACAAAGACAAAAGAAATGGACCCAAGTAACAACTGGGGGAACAGATTACCATAAACACTTTCATTTGAAGGTTATAAGATGATATAATTCAGGTGTGTAGTGGGTGTATTTGAAATACTAATCTGTATTGTTCCTTGTTTTCCATTGCCAATATTTATATTTCATTTCTTTCTTTCTTGGCATCACTTGCTTACTACACCTCCAGTGCAACTCTGAGAGCATCCCCTCCAGTGTAACTCTGAGAGCATCCCCTCCAGTGTAACTCTGAGAGCATCCCCTCCAGTGCAACTCTGAGAGCATCCCCTACAGTGCAACTATGAGAGCACATTCTGATAATGTGATGAAGAAAATATTTTAAGGATTCAATGCATAACAATTTTGTAAATATCCCTTATCAAGTTAAAAATGTTACTGCTTCCCTATTACAATGCAGATATCCATATTTTTCCCTTAATTGGTGAAACTGCTGGGTTATACCAGCAGCTATTCTGTGTTAGAGGTAACCATATCTACACAGGACTCTGGACACTGTGTCTCTTTGCTTTGCTAATGTCCTGCTTAGGAGATTATAGCCTTGAAGTGAGCGAGACTTGGCTTCTTTCCCTTTAAGTGTTATTATTTGGTTTTGATATACAGGTTATAGAATTCTTATAAGGTCACTGAGGGATATTTTCCAAGTTTATTTGCACTTTTTATTTTTGAAAGAGTTTGTGGATGGTTGAGATGTATTTTTCTTTGATGGTTGGTGAAACTTGAAAATAAAGACAGCTACAGTCAGAGAGACTTTTAAGTGCTGACCCAAAGTCTGTTATATTCACTAGACCCTGATGATTTTCTATTTTATTTTTATTATTTTTAAATTAAACTTTAAAAGTCAGACATGGTGGCATTATGCATATAATCCCAGCTCTTGAGACGTTGAGTCAGGAGGATTGTCTTGAGTTCCTGGGAAGCCGGGTGTGTCTATCAAGACCTTGTCTCAAAAAGTTAAAAGACAAATGCATTAACTAATTAATGGTCAAATTATATAGAAATATGTAATGACATCAATATCATAGATATGGATAATGGAGAAGAAAAATTTAATATGTGATCAAAATAAGGCTTTTGTCATCTTGAAATACACTGTTGCACATGAAGGGAGCTTTGGGTGAACCTTGTATTAACCAGAAAGCAAAACCTATCTAAAAACACACATACAAAAGAAAGCAGTTATGAAAGCAGAGCAGTTCAAAAATTCATGGCAACAGAAATGAAGGAAGAACTGCTGAGAAAATGCATAAAATAACAATAGTTAATCTTTGCATGTCAATACCGAATATAAAGGGATCAGAGTATCCATTGAAGAGGCATGGAGTGGATGGATAGGTGATAAAAGATCACCATATGTTGCTATAAACATCCTACTTTCCACTTAACGGCACACAGAGACGCAATGTGAAGGGACAGGAGCGTATACTCCATAGAAATGGAATAGAAGACATAGAGATGTTTATACCTTTATTAGACAATATAGTTATTAAGTGAAAAGCTTAAGAGGTGAACAACTTCAACGTTCTTGCATCTTAACGCTGGAAATGCTAGCCAGAGCAAACAGGCAAAGGAGAGAAACCAAAGACACCCAAGTTAGACAGGAAAAAGTAATTTATTCTGTTTACGGATGACATAATCTTTTAAGTAGAAAAACTTAAAGACCACAAATACATACACATTTGCACAGTGCACACATATACGCACATACACCACACACACACACACACACACACACACACACCTGCTCTTAGAGGTACTAATGAATTTAGAGACATTTTAGGATACAAATTACATAGAAGTTAGTTGTGTTTTGATCCACTGGCAAAGAGCACCTAGGAAAGAATATAAGAAAGAATCTATTTTAAATAACATCACTAAGAGTTAATTAAATATAAGTAAGGAGTGGAATATCTATACACCGAAGTTATAAAATCCACATGAGTGGAAAGACATTTTGTGGTCCTGGGTTGGAAGAATTAGTTGTTAAAATGTCCATACTACGCTAAGTGATTTACAGATTTATTTTAGTCCTATCGAAATTCTAATGTTGGGGCTTGAGAAAGAGCACAGTGGTGAAGAGCCCTAGAACTTGCGGGGTCCCAGAGTCAGTTCACCCACATGATAGCTAACAACTAGTCATAACTCAAGTTCAAGGGGATCCAGTGCACTCTTCCAGCCTTTGTGGGATCCTGCATGCATGTGGTATGTATACATATACTTAAACACAAGAAAATTAAACAAATAAATTTAAAAATATGATTTCATTTTGTATATAAACTGTCATTTATATAAAACACATGAACAATCCTAAAGTTCATATAAGATGATCACAAGAATTACCTCTGTTTTCAGTTCTTTCTAAGCAAACCCTCTATTTAGGCTTTCTAATTCTCCATTAAATTTGGGTAATTTACATTTTCTTTATAACTAATATATAAACATCAATTTAAGCAGACTATGCTCACGGTAAGGGGCTGGAGAGATGGCTTAGTGGTTAAAAATACTGCCTGCTCTTCCAAAGATCCTGAGTTCAATTCCCAGCAACCACATGGTGGCTCACAACCATCAGTAATGAGATCTGGTGCCCTCTTGAAGAAGAGACCACCTGGTCAGTCATCCTCATCAACTTAGACCATGAAACCCAATATGGACAAGTTCAACAGAACCACCATGTATGGACTGCCCACACATGATTCAGCATTACCAGGGCATAAATTTTATTCATTTTCATTTCTTTCAATTTCATACTCTCAGTAAATATTCATTTCTTATGGGTATATAATAATGTCTGTATTTAAAATAATGAATTTGTGTGTGTTCTTTCTTTTTTATAAGCAGAGGAAACATATAGAACCTCATTTTTAAATCTGTGTTCTCAGATGTATCATTCTTAGCTGATTGCAACTTTTAACAGTATGGATAAAATGTCCATATTGTACACAGCTACATCAATGGTAAATTAGGTTAAGCTAATGAAGAGCACTTTTCCCTAGCAAGAACTCTTTTGGGTCAGCACCTCAGGCACAGGGCAGCTATCCACAGAAATCACCAGAAATGAGAGCCTCTAACTTGTGCTCATATGCCACCCTCACTTCCTTCTGTGCCATTTTGTTTTATGGCTGCATCCTTTCAAATAATAGCCTGGAATTTTAGCTCACCTGACTCTTACAGGATTTTAGTATGAATTAGCAATAGTTTTAGGGATATTACAAAGAATCCAATCTGCTTGTAAGCCCTTTGATGGGCTCAAAAGTCCATCTCTCCCCCACCCCACCTCCACTATACCTTTTCCAGCCCCTCCGGATGCACGCAGCCAAGCTCCAGCCTACAGGAAAAAAGCCCAAGATTGGGCCACAATCCCACCAATCCCAGGCCACCCTGGAAAAAGTGCCCCTGCCACCCCCAAGAAACCCTATATAAAGCCTGCCTCCTGCTCAGTTCTTTGCTGCTTCTCTCTCAGCAGAGACAGCCACCCTCTCATGTCCTTCCCAATAAATCTCTTGTGTTAGCTTTGTTATACAGTGTGATTTGGGGGCTTTCTTGGCTCCTGACCGCCAGGATACCTTTCCCTCAGAGTTGTAATACTTACCCTGTCTACCTTAATTTTCATTGATAATGTGATTTCATTCTAACTGCTTAATTCTGCAAACATAATTCTGTCTTAGTATTGATCCCTTTCTTTTTGATAGATGGAATTTTCTTAATTAGTTCTTAGGGTGTGCTTTTTAAAAGATGTAATTTGATTTATATTTTTAGAAATTACACATGCTCATTTAAAGCATGCATTAATTATTTTGTATGCCATCTGAAGCTATTAAGTACTCATGCCGTTTCATTAAAATGCTAAAATAGACGTGGCAGTTTCACTTTTAACAAGCTGTCTTCATTAGAATTCTATGAGACACCATGGCAAGGCAATTTATAAAGCATTTAAGAGGAGGCTTGCTTATACTCCTAGAGGCTTAGTCCATGGTCATCATGGCAGACAGGCCTGGCACGGGGGCTGAGAACTTTACGTCCTGGTACACCGGCAACAGAGAGAGAGACTGGGCCTGACACGGGCTTCAGAAGCCTCACTGCTGCCTATCCCCAGTAACATACCTCCTCCAACAAGGCCATGCCTGCTACTCTTTCTCAAACAATTCCACTCCTGATGGCCAAGCATTCAAATATATGAGCCTATGGGGACCATTCTTATTCAAGCCATTACACCCTCCTGTTTTGAGATTATCTAGAAATGTCATTTCCACCTATAAAGTGATAGCTTTTAATTACAAGAAGCCCAGCTCTTTTCATTGATAGTTTAAACTATAACCTAAATTACCTTGACCCTTATATTGGTATCCAATGTTGGCACCTTTACTTTTTAAAATGTAACTAGAATACATCTGGGAGTAATTAATTCACCAAATATCTATGGGTGATAAAATCCCTGAAGCATTGTTTGCTTATCCTCATCTGAATACTAATCTGGCTTTGTTGCACCTATATCCCCTTGTTGCCAAACACTAGTAAGAATTCTGTTCCTTTTTTCTTAATTGTGTGTGTGCATGTTCATCTAAATGAATGGGGGAGGGTGTTAACCAGGATACATGCATTTGTATGCCTGTGCATGTGGAGGCCAGAAGGCAACCAAGGGCATCATTCATTAGGCACCATTCCTCAGGTACCACACACCCGGTGTTTGTTGGTTCATTGGTTGTTTGGTTGGTTAGTTTGTTGAGACTGGGTCTTTCACTGGCCTGTGTCTCGGTGATTGCATTCGCTGGTTGTTGGGACACCCAATGATCACCTCCCTCTGCCTTAATGCTGGGATTACAAGAGTCTCTGTCTCCACACCTGACTTGTTTGCAAGAGTTCTAGGGAGCAAACTTGGTCCTCGTGCTGGCTCAGCATGCACTTTACTAACTGAGCCGTCTCTCAGCACTCAAGAACTTCACTTCTTAATCTGAAATATTCATTGAATGGCACTAAATATAAGAATGAAATTAACTTACAAATTAAAAGATTCAGTCTATTTGATGATGAAGAATAAAATTAAATGTATGAGGGTAGAAACAGAAAGACTAATTAGAGGGCATTGCCGCAATCCTAAGAAGACATGATAGTGAGTGAGGCCAGAACTGTGACAGGGAAAAAGGAAAGAATGTATCTTATAGAATAAACATAATCTTCTTTAGGATAATTTTAAATCATTTTAATTTGCTTAACAGATTGAAAGAAGAATATGAGAAAATAACAATCATTTCAGGATTTTACTTATTCAACTGATAGTGTAAAGTGACCATCAGCTAAAAAATCAGCTTGTGTGTGGCATCCTGGGTAGACTGTAAGGCATTTGCTTGGAGACAGAGAGAGATGGAAATGTCTGGTACCTTCTAAATGAAGGTGTCAAGTACTGTAATTCATAACCCACAATTCCCATGGTATATCTTCAGAAATAATCAAAGGTCTACAAAGTAGTTCATCAGCTAAAGGCAGTTGACAACAAGTCTGGTGGCTGATTTGACTTGATTTGATTCCCTAGATTAAGAGCACTGATTCCTACAAGTTGTCCTCTGACCTCCGCATGCATAACATGTCATAAACACACTGTGCACATGCACACACAGACACAGAGAGAAGAAAAAGAACAATAATCAAAACTCTGGTGCATCCTGAGTATTCCATTCACCAAGCTTTATTTCTTCAAATGTTAAGCCTTACTTTCATGTAGTCTCAAAATAATATTTACTGTCAAACCTAATATTTCAATTAATTTCCTTTTGGGGGCATGCGTTAGACATCCATGTAGATTTATTAGTATTTAATTTAAAAATATTTTCATCAGTACAAGTAGTTTAAACAGATTCACAGACAATAATGACTCACTCTTAGTAAACAGCAGCTTCCTGGGAGAAGCATCAATGTGCGAGCAGCTTAGGAAATGTATTTTACAAGGTAGGTGCTCCCAAGACCAGTAAGCTTTATAGCAAGATGAAGGCATTTTCTTTAATGACATGACTGTAATGGCTGGTGATCGATTAAAAGAGGCTGACTGTACTGTATCACGTCAGTGACTCTCTTGGTGTTGATCAAGGTAATTAGTCATTGGTGCTGGAGAGATGGCTGAGTGGTTAAGAGTTCCCACTACCCTTCCAGATGGGCAGAGTTCTGCTTCCAGCACCCATGTCAGGAGGTGCCCAACCACCTGTAACTCCAGCTCCAGAAGACCTGATGTTCTCTCTGGCCTCGAAGGGCACCCCGCATAAATAGAACCACACATACACATAAATTCAATTAAAAAGACACCTTTCCAAGAAGTATTTAGTTCTTCACTTGAATGGAAAGACCTTGCTGTTTTCACACCTTTAACCATGAAGAGAAGTGGGCATTTTTCAGAAGCTCAGCAAAGCTCTGAACCTGACCGCTTTTCCATTTGGGCAATTCAGAATCATTACATGTTTGAAGAGTTTGTTTACACCATCTGCACCAGTGTGCTCACAGGCCTTAATAAGGACTCTCCCTTCCCATCTTCTCATCTTTGTTTCATCTAGGAATTATTTAGAACTCATTGCAAAATCTATTCAAGACTGGATCACAGAGGAAGAAGCAAAGTATCAGGAAGCGAAGATGGCTGAAGAAGTCAACAGGACCAAGATTGAGCTAGAACTGAAAACTTCTACTGCCAAAATTTCTTCTAGCAAAATTCTTGACCTCAAAAAATCCAAAAGTAAGTAACCAGTGCATTCATTCTTAAAATTAAGCCCCAAGACATTCTCCTATCTGAATGTCAAACCTGAATTTTCCAAGATTAAAAAGGGTTGCCCCCAAATGCCTGTGAGTCCTTACTTTCTCTAATCAATGGAGCAGCTGCACTCCAGGTGTGGTGGTGTTGTACCTGAGCCACACACAGGTCTGTTTGTCACAGTCCTGTCTCCTGCAAACTCTGGAAGATTTAATCTATTTACAGATCAAATATGATGAGTTAGAGAAATGCCAGGGTCCTTACTGATAGAATCCATAGGTTCCATCATCTAAGTACATTGGCAGTGTATGAGGGAGTCAGAGTTATTGGTTCTCAATAGGATAATTATAGAGTCCAACAGCAAGACTAAGTTAAGACCTTTTATCAAATAGCAAAATAAATAAATAAATAAATAAATAAATAAATAAATAAATAAATAAATAAAATCCAAAGGCCTGGAGGTAAGAATCTAGAAGGGAGTCTTAGATGATTTCTAAAACTTTGGGCCTATTAGGGAAGAGGAACAAAGGTAAAAGAGAGAAAGTAATTTTTAAGGAGGGTACTTTATTAAGAAGTGAAATATGAACTTCGTCTAAAAAGTATAGCTATTTCACAGTCTGTAGAAAAGAAGCTCTCTCTAGGAGTAATATTATTTATGCTAGCTAAAGATAAAAGTAATGTTTCATGATGAGACCAAGCAATGAAACTTTAAAAATTTTTATAGTCTTATTTTGTTACTAGAGGAGTTTCTATATGACCTGACTCCAAAGTAAAACCTAAATCACACTGGTAAGGAATCCTTTGGTATCCAGCAGAATGATTACATTATCAGTAACTGAGCTTCTTCCCATGGTAGCCCAACAAGACTTCACCAGGTACTTAGAGTAATAAGTTGTTGAGGGAGAGAGGGCCTGCTTTTTGTCCTGGCCACGCAGTTTGTTCTGGCTAGCTTAACCCCCGAAATAACCACACAAAAATTGTATTAATTAAATTACTGCCTGATCCATTACATCTAGCCTCTTCTTGGCCAACTCTCACATCTTGATCTAACCCATTTTTATCAATCTGTGCAACACCACGAGGTCATGGCTTACCAGGAAAGATTTTAACCAGTGTCAGTCTCAGACAGGAGCTTCATGGCATCTCTCACACTGCCCTTCTTCCCAACATCCAATTTGGTCTACTCTACCTATCTAAGTTCTGCCCTATCAAAAGGCCAAGGCAGTTTCTTTATTTAACCAATGAAAGCAACACATAGTCAGAAGGACCTCCTACATCATTTCCCCTTGTTTAAACAAAAAAGAAAGCCTTTCACTTTAACATAGTAAAATTACATATAAAAAACAGTTATCAAGCAAGAATTACAGTTACAATATTTAAATCTATTTTATCTTTTATCATAACAATGGAAAACTTAACTATAATTATCTATCTATTCTTTAACTCCATCAAAGACTCCAGAAGGATATAATATTACCTAAGTAAATGAGAAGTAAGCAACTTCCAAAATCTAGAAGTGATAGAGACATCTCGCTTCCTGGACAGTCATCCAAAGTTATTTTGTACTGTTGGGGCATCTATCTTTAGCCTACAGGCCCATAGTATTTAGCAGACTTTTCCATGAAGCAGGAAATTTTAAAGACAGTTTAGTCACTTTCTTCTGTATCCTGAAGAATTTCTCGCAGACTATTTCATGAATCAGGAACCCCAAAGGATCATTTCACCTTTAGGCAAGTTTAGCAGTCCTCTCTCTGCAGGTTCTTTGTGTCCAGTTTATGCAACAGTCCAGGCGAGAGCAGTTTCTGCCCAAATGGCTAACAAACTCCATAAGGAGCCTATTCGATGCCCATCTTCCTCTTGAAGTAGATTGGTGCTGCCAGGAGCAGACGTGTCTCATTGTCATGAAAAGCCCTAAGTTATTAAAACATCTTAAATGCCATATTCTCTAGTCTTTGAAAGATATGAAGAATGCCTATCTGAAATATGTCTATGCATATCTAGAAAATCTAACACGACTACAAACTTGACTATTATAGATGATTATTCATTAACAACCTATATTTCCTAATTATACATTACATTTTTTAAATGAACTACACAATCAAGATCAGAAATACATATACATGTAACAAAATTGACCTTAAACTTGTATCAATAAATCAAGATTTATACCAATGCAAATTATTCATATCTATATCATATCCCTCTTTAAATGTAAAACATTTATAAACAATATTTGGGAATATGGGCACAGTTATTTATCTCCAAATTGTTTTGTGCTGAATGGGGGTGCTGTTAATTAGGTCTTTTATGGTATATCCTATGTGTTAGGTTCATCTTAGTCACTAGTTGAGTGAAGTAATTTTTTGAAGGTGTTTACAGTGACCTTTTAGGAGGCTGGGGTCTATGAAACCATATTATTGGTCTGGAAGCAATCTACAGGTTCTCATCTTCTGTGAAAACAAAAGAAGAACCTCTTTTTTAAAGCATCATATCCTTAGACCCAAATTCTGAAGTCAAGATACCTTTATAATATATATGCTGGTTTAGCTTAGCAGACCATACAATGAAATGTTTCTCTGTATTTAGCCAAAAAAATTTAAAGAAAACACAATAATATACATAATCCAGACTCTGTGAATTTTTCATTTTTACGTGACTTATTTTTTTATTTTTTCATTTTTTAATCTAGAACCATCTGTCTCTTTAAAGACTTTACCCTTTTTTTTAAAAAAAAGCATAACTTTATTTTATGACTATACTCTTTATTTCTTTTCTCTCTCAAGCCTGCGTATATTTATCTAACACCATGACGCATTTAGAGATCTTTTATGTCTGAATTTGTCCTATTGGGAATCTGTAATTCTTTATTATCCAGGAACACTTCTTAAAAACTTAAGTTGTGCCATGTAGGGGTAATACAGTACCACCTGTTTCCTGCCCAAAAATTAGAGCTAATGGGCCAGGCAGTAATTTAATTTAATGCAGTTTCTGTGTGGTTATTTCGGGGGTTAAGCTAGCCAGGCGGCAGGACACAGCCTGCTCGCCTCATACAACAAGTGGAGCTCTATAGGAAATAAAAAGAAGACTGACTGTGTACTTACCTACTGGCAGGGAAAATACTGACCACCTTTTTAATGTTACTGAGCAAACCAAAAGCTTAGTATCTAGGTGCTGCAGAAAGCCATAAGCTGGTTGCTTCAGTTTGGAATGTACCTGGTAGGTGTTACATTGAGTCCACTCCTGTCAAAAAAAGATGTCAGAATGTTTGGAAGACAAAATGAGAATATGGACAAGAGAAGGCCTCAGTATGGAAGGGAGCATTAGGTGTTTTCCTGTGATTTGGAGGTAGTAAACTAAGATAAATTGGGTGAAAATTTTAGGGAGAGGGATTCAAGCAACATGTCAACACACTGTGAATGTATTGTGAGGCACCATCGCCAAAGGCTCTGTACCACTGGAGATGGCAAGAGAGAATACATGAGGAGATGAATACTTGAGGTGACACTGAGAGCCTTGGGCATCCCAGCTAATCCAGGGACGCGTTTCTTCTGTGATACCTCCTGCTAAGGAGTTTGATTTCCTCTGATTCTAGGTAACAAAGTAGTCAGCAAAACAGAGATACCAGAACAAGAAAAGGAGAAAGAGAAAGAGAAGATCCCTTTTGTTTTAGAAGGCTCTCTCAAGGTAATCCAAGAAAGACAAATGTCACAGATTAATCACAAAGTCAAAATTATCCTGAGACAGAGTTTACAGTAGTCACAGGGAATGATCTTTTTAACTAAAACCTTGGAGATGACTAAAGCCTCTGAGAAAGGGTCTACGTGTGCACAGTTGTCACGTGACAAGTCTTCGAGAGAATGTGTATCTTATTATCTTCACATAACCTCAGCCCAAGGGCAGTGATTGGCTCATGGTGGTTTACTCTTTACT
This sequence comes from Ondatra zibethicus, assembly GCA_004026605.1. Taxonomy (NCBI): domain Eukaryota; kingdom Metazoa; phylum Chordata; class Mammalia; order Rodentia; family Cricetidae; genus Ondatra; species Ondatra zibethicus. The sequence continues at coordinate 46,216 of PVIU01009949.1, read as the reverse complement.
TTTGTTGAAAATGTTTGATTTTGTTCACATATTTTGATTTGAACTGTTAATTACAAAAGTAATATTTGCTTCAGTAATCATTCAAAATTATTTTCCTTTGCTTTATCTTTTTAGTTCCTGGAATAAGAAATGTCAAAGTGTGATAAGTTCCAATGTACACAATTCTACAGAACTACTCTGTTTGCTTATTTGTGGGTAAATGTAGGTTTGCTCTGGTTTGTGCCTTCTGCCCCTGTGGTATCACCCTCCCAGAATGTGGATGCACTCACCAATGCAGAATTTCTCCAAACTGTGTGGTTTCGGAGTTTTTATGGATTTTTCATCATGTATGTACAACCAATTATTAAATCCATGTGCTGCTCCAATCTTCATCCTTGAAGGTTAGAGGGAGGGGAAGGCTCTGAAGGTTCCCAGCTTCTAACCTGGGTTTGATCTTTCTGGTGACCAGCTTCTACACCATTCTGAAACTATCTAAAAGTTTGCCAAGAATTGCCTCATTAGAACAAAAGACAGTCCTATCACTCATGAAATTCCAGGGGATTGGAGAGCTCTGTGCCAGGATCCAGGAATGAAGACCAAATATCTGGTTCTGATTATATCATAATATACACTTTCTATTAAAGTCAGTTGTTACTTATCTGAAAATGCCTTTATTTTGCCCCTATTCATTAAACATGGTTTTTTATTTATATGATTTTTGGTTGAGTTTTTCATTTCCTCACAGGACTCAAGATATCAGTCTCCCTTTTCTTTGCTGACATCATAGATGTTAATAAAGTATCACATTTTATATTCTTTTGTAGACTATCTTTTCTCTTTAGCTGCTTTGAAAACATTCTGTGATCGTCTGGTAAGCATTTAACAGTTGCTCCTATAGCAAAACCAGAGCATGCATATAGTCCACAAAAAACCTTCCCAGAAACCTCACTGACAGTAAATTTGGTATATAATTTATAAATAATAACAAATCCTATAGAAATCTTCACTGCAAAGTATATTTAGAAAATTACTATTTCAAATATGTTTTCATAGCTTGTTTGCTAAGTTACTGCATCCTGTGGTTATAATTGACAAACAATTGTAATTCCACTATTAATACTGATTAATGTTTTCATTTTGTTAATGCGACAAAAGTGAAACAACAGAAATGCGTGTTCCATTTATTTGTCAATAACGAGCAATTTTTCAGAATCAAGAAAAAGAAATTTGAATGTTGAAAGACGATTTGCTCATTTTTACTCCAGTTGCAGTGTAGTGGTTAAAGGCACTTAAGATGAATCCTTATTTCTAACACTCTACCCATCAACATTTCTTAGCACAGTTAATCAGTAGTCAATGAGTCTCCATGATGTGACATTTGCTGATGTCTGTAGGGTAAATACTCCAGCAGTAGCTTATTTCAAGCTGCCAATGTAGTATTACTGAGTCAGGAGCAGTGTGGATCTGTAGGCCATTGTATAGTATGTTTCTAATGTATAGATAACAATGAAGCCTAATATAATCTACATGCATTTTGACCACTTGTTGCCTTTTTTTTGAACATCATACTTAATTGCATTTTTATGACTTTTTTGATGGTGCCTTTGCTTAGCAACTATCTCATAAAATTCCCAGAGATTTATCAGTAAACACATGAAATCAATCTGAGCTGGGGTCAGTGCACCACTATTGTTTTCTGCTTAGATTTATTGACCTTTGTGGATGCTTGGATCAGCATCTATCATCAGTTCCAGAAATGACTCAGCCAGTATCTGTCCTTTTTCCAAAGCCATGCTTTAATTCCAAGAGGGCTGTGGAGCTCGTCGATTTTATAAACCCTACCTTCTTGCTTATACTTTTGATAGTTCGTTTTGTTCATGTAAGCAACTAAAAACTTGCTTTATGACCCTTATTTCATAAGTTCCTTATCTGTAATTTTCACAGATATACTTTCAAAATTTTTGTTCGGATTTTAAACAAAGTGGCTTAGTCCTTATGTCTGGTGATTTTTGTGTGTGAACTAATGTCAACTCATGAGTTGTTTTATTTGAGACTTTGTAGCCACACTGTCTTCATCCCCTCCCACAGCCTCCCAAGTGATGAAATTTCAAGTATTTACCAACAGACTTGGAAACTCGTGGCTTGTTTTTTAAGATTTATTTATTTACTTATTATGTACACAGTGTTCTGCCTGCATGTATATTTGCAGGCCAGAAGAGGGCACCAAATCTCATTACAGATGGTTGTGAGCCACCATGTGGTTGCTGGGAGTTGAACTCAGGACCTCTGGAAGAGCAACCATTGCTCATAATCTCTGAGCCATCTCTCCAGTCCAACTCAAGACTTTTTAAATGTATTTTGTCCCTCTCTCTTAAATATCTTGAGCTGAGAATGCTTCTCAGGGTAGTCTACTTTTTTGCTGATCAAGTTATTTAGGATATATATTGAGAACTGAAGGAAAGGAGATAGGCCAGTTGAGAGGCTACTGCTGTGGTCCTGGATAAAGACAATAAAAATCTGAACAGTATAAATTACACCAGAAAGTTGGAGAAGAAGCAGAAATGAAGAGACATCTCCGAGGAGACAGACAGGGTGAGCATATAGAACTTGGGAGTAAGAGAGGGACAATCAAAGATAACCAACTGCAAGGTTCTTGGATCAGTGTTGCAAAATGCCAGAAATAACACTTAGAAACATCACACTAAATTTCCTCCAAAATTGACCCAAATGCAACTCACATTTGATCCTTTTTAAAATCCCTGGTAAGCTGTTTGATGTGTCTGCAGGCATGGAAGGAAGAACAAGAAAGGCTAGCAGAGGAGGAATGCCTGAAGGAGGAGAAGAAAGCAGAGAAGAAAGGGAAAGAAGTCGGTAAAAAGAAAAGCAAAGATAAGGCAGACAAAGACGAGACTAAGGCTTTGAAGAAGAAATCTTCTTCCAAGGAGAAACCTAAGGAAGAGCCGATAAAGATTCCGGAAACGATAGAGGAGTCTGTCCCGCTTCCGGAACCCGAGCTAGTTTACCCAGTAAAGCAACTCTGAAAATTCTTTGGGATACTTGTAACAGTTTGGGGGAAATGAGGGGTTTTTTTTTCTGTTATCTATGGACTAGATTTGAATTTCCATTTCTGTCTAGAATCAAGATTCTTCTGCATAACTAAACACCAAAATGGGAAATACCCTCAGACCTGCTTTTCCTAGCATGAAGTCAGATCACCGGGGCTGTAAAGAGGAAAGTGTGCCCCAAACACTTAACGTTTTAAGCATTAAAAATGTAAATAGGCAGCTGCATGGGTCAACTCAACAGGCTAGATTCGTTGAGTGTACTTAGATGCCACTGTGCGGAGTGCCACATCTCTGGTTTACATGCTTTGATTAAACTCCTCTTTGCTAACGCTCCCTTGGGTGTCTATTTGAGAAAAACCAGCAAGGAAGAACTGGAGAGAAATGTCCTGCCCTATTTATTTCATCGATGACGCCAGCCTAGTTATTCTAGGGCTTTAAGATGCATCTGAATCCCCTGAAACTGTAGTAGCAATATCTAATGTTTTAAAACGTCTCTTATATATGACCTCCGAAAACAGCAAAGGTCAATGTTTCTCTTCACTTTAAAAAGGACGTTTGTGAACTTGATCTCTCCTCACATTAGCTTGATGATAGAGCATGCTTTTATTTGAACTAGGTTATAAATGCTCAGATGAATATTAATAACAGACTTCTTAACAAGACTTATCTTTATATGTGTGAGTACCCACAGAGGCCAGAAGAGGGCAACAGATCACAGTGAAATCGAAGTTAGAGGACATAGATGGGCACTGGGAACTAAACTTCAGTCCTCTGCAAGAGTAGCAAGGGTCTTAACAGCTGAGTCATCTCTCAAGCCCTAACGATAAACGTTTTAAAATACTGCTAATTTTTTTAAAATTTTTAAATTTTTTTTAAATTTCTAAAGAGTCCGGGCAAAGTGGCATACAACTATAATCCCAGCCTCCTGGACACTGAAGTAGGGTGACCATGAGTTTAAGATCAGTCTGAGCTACTGAGTAAAATCCTGTTACTAACAATAAAGAAAATTAATAAGAGCATGGGTTTGGGCTTCTGAGCCTACAAGGCATCAGATATAATTTTTGTTTGTTTTTTTTTTTTAAATTAAGCTTATGGAAACTGTAGTTAACTAACCATAGTAAGCTGATTATTGCCAATGCAGTTCCACATCCAGTCATGATGTGCTCTCTTCCAGTTCCGAGGATACAATATGGGAGATGTACCCATCCAAATCTCAGGGGAAAATTACTATCTGTATCCTTCTGATGGAGGGCAGATTGAAGTAGAAAAGACCGCGTTTGAACGAGGTACATCTGTAAGAGCTGTTAATGTCATGGCAGATGTTCCTGCATTTCAGATCCGCACGGGGCACTGTGCTTCTGATGTGGTGGGTGACTGCCCACTACGTTCATGTTTACACTACACTGAGTTTTCAGAGTTCACTGTAATTGGGTCTTCAAGGAATCAGCCAGCCCAGAATTTGCCCTAACACATTGATAGGAGCATCCTAATTGTTAAAAATATTTAAATAAGTCTACATTAGTGGTAGATGGTATAGTATCAATAGGCAAACAGGTAGTTAATAACATTAGTAACAACACCTCTGTCATGTCAGGAAGCAAACATATGCTTTGAGTTTCTGGCTTGCGCTGAGTCCGGTGCTCAGTTGCAGTGGCATTTCACTTGTATTTTAATAAATAAAGCTTGCCTGAAGATCAGAGAGTAAAGGCGCTCCACTGGTCAGCCTCACAGACCAGGTGGGGTGACACACAGTTATAATCCCAGTAGCCACACTAGTTTGCCATAAAAACCAGACAGTGTATGACTTTAATCCCAGGGGTCCATGCTTTTAATCCCAGCCTTAGAGAGGATTATAAAATGGGAGGAAACAGCTCTGAGACACAGTATCATTCTGAGGTCTCCTGGAGGCAGAATCGCCATTTTCAGACAGAGGTAGCAGTAATGGCTGACTGCTTTGCTTTTCTGGTCTTCAAGTTGAACCCAAATTTCTCTCTCTGAGTTTTTATTAATCACGCACCACTCAGGGAACCTGCCACTGGTATTATAGTTCTCACCAAGATTTGCGTATGTGAAGAGTTTATATAAATTTCAGATGGTTCATAGAAAATACAGCATTTTCAGCTTAATCCTATCAACCTTGAGAGACACCTAAACCACAATTGAAAATGAAAGGCTGGATTTAAAAAGGAGAGGCGGGGAAAACAAATCAGAGCACTGTTAAGGGAGAATGGTCTGTTAGAAAATGGCTTATAGCCTGCAAAGTACTGATAATTATAGAACACACACACATATATGTATATTTATACACACACACATATATAATTATGGCTGTCTAATATTACAGTGCCATAATCAGTTGATGTCAAGTATGTCAGGCGGTGGTGGCGCACTCCTTTAATCACAGCACTTGGAAGGCAGAGGCAGGTGGATCTCTCTGTGAGTTCAAGGCCAGCCTGGTCTACAGAGCTAGTTTCCAGGACAGGCACCAAAGCTACAGAGAAACCCTGTCTTGAAAAACAAAACAACAAAAAAATGTCAGGTATGGTAACACACATTTATGACATTAGCACTCATGAGACTGGGGCAGGAGAATTATGAATTTGAGGCTGGTCTGAATATATAACACATCCATAATACATGTGCATTATATATTATTGTATACAAATAACATTGAAACTTTTCATGTTAATTGGCTCACTTGATTTATCAGAGTCGGTAGTATTCGCCACCTCAGAAGCTGTATTTCCTCTGTGATGTGGTTTGAGATGCAGTGAGAAGTCCTGCAAAGACCTCCTTGAATAGAGTTGCTGTGTCTCGAGCATTCCTAAGCCCTGTCTAATTCTGTACACATTCTACCAGTATTCTGTCAAGGCGCATGCGTGGCATCTTCAGTCAGCCCCCCCCCCTTCTACCCTGTGCTTCTCCCTCAGGCCCAACCTTCATCAAAGTGAAAGTAAAAAAAGACAAACACAATTTTATAATTCACCTGAAAGACCCAAAGGAAATTGTGAAAAAGCCCAAGGAAGAGGATTACTCTTCAGAAGAAGAGGAGGAGGGAAAAGTTAAACAAAACGTTGACATGAGTGAGTATCTTTACCTTTGTGGTACCTATGGCACTATGGCACCCCTGACAGAACCACACAGGCATCCCTGGCGTTCAGCGCATGCAGATTTTACAGGTGCCGCCTGCAGCATTTGCTGTCCTGCTGATGTTAGTCTTCCTTAGCATACTAAGCATAGATGCCGCCACATGCACAGCACATCTGAGGTTGGCTGTTGACAGGACCTTGCTGCACTGACAGAAGCTCCTGTTCCAGTAGTCATGGTGATAGCAAGGAGTCAGGCGAGCCCCTTGGATACAACAATGCTGTGCACATTGCCCATTCTGACCTTAATCTTGGTTCTTGCAGACTCAAACTCAGCTTCTCTCTAACTGACTCTCTAACAGGTTCCTGCACTGCAAGCAGCAGGATCTCCTTACTGTGTTTCTCACTTGCTTTGCTTATAACACCAATTTCTTGGGCTTCAAAGATAAGGTTTAAGAAAAGAATCACACATTTTGCCATGAGTTTATTATCTAAATAGAGACACAAAGTACAAGTGGCTGCCCAGCACTATGAAACCTCCTAACAAGACAACACCACCTCAAGACAACACCACCTCAAGACAACACCACCTCAAGACAACACCACCTCAAGACAACACCACCTCAAGACAACACCACCTAGAACAATGAGCTGTATCTTATCCAAAGAGGCATGAATTATCGATGTACAAAAAGATGAGTTAAGAAAGTTTTCAAATCCACTTAGCAATGGGACTGATAACTAAGTCTTGCCTATAAGTCTAGTTACACTGGTGCTTTCCAAATTCAAGAACACAGTGCTTGAGAAGTTGAAAATACCCAGGAAGTTAGCACAGAAAAATTTTAATTTGGAGAGCTAATAAAAATCTATTCATTGGGGTTGGGGAGATGGCTTAGTTGGTAGAGTTGTGAATGGCTGTGCAACCATGAGGACGCAAGTTCAGACTGCTAGCACCCACACAAAAGGCCGGAAGTGTTGATGCATGCCTGTAATCCAGCGCTGGGACTCTGACATGGCAGGATCCTGATTGCTCACTAGCCAAGAAGTCTAATCAATGAGTAAGCCCCAAGTTTAGTGAGAGATCCAGTCTCTCACAACAAAATACAGCACCTAAGACCCACCACTGGTTCCACAATTGCATGTACAGGTTCATGCACAGCCGTGCTCATCCACACACAAATGCATAAACCATACATACTCACTCACATTTTAAATATTTAACGGAGCTATAGTTAAAATTCTACCACATCCATGATACTCACTGTTCAAAGTTTATTTCTTTCTTAGTGTGTCAATATAAGCATTTTCCCATTCACTAGTCTTTGAAAATAAGGTTTTAAAATTATTTAATAATATATCATTAATATACACATATATCACACTTTATCATTTAAATGATTCTATGTATTTAGATGATTTTCTACAAAAGCTAATGAATGAATGTATTTATGAGTATGTGATATAATAATGTCCTTTTGCATATTAAATAATGGTTGGTATTTAGTTTTGATAGTAATGAACATGATTATCTTTTGTTTGCTCAGATTATTGCTTGCTCATTTCAGCTTTAGTTTTCTCCAGCCTGCAAACGTTGGCCCAGATTTGACCCATGATGTGGTTCTGGATGATGCATGAACTAAGACTAGATTTGGTGTTTCTAAAGCAGTGTTCCATAGAAAAGCTGAGAGCATGTGAGAAAGACTGAACATGACCTAGAAGTCCTAAAATATTTACTGTCCAGCCATTTTCAAAAAAGTATGTTGACTTCCGATGTGAGCAGCTTCAGCAGAAAAACTGACAGAAAGAACAAGAATACTGCTTTCTGCCTGCCCATCTGTGCTTGCTTCTGGCCTCTTGATGAGGGTTTCTGTTGTGACTCAATTAATTTTCTTGTCTCAGTCTCCTCTGATAGAATCTGTGGGAGCATGTACCCTGCAAGCCCGGTATCCTTGAGTCTAACTTGCGTATAGAGCTTGTCCTGTTATGCTTTCCTCTGTGGGCTGCCCCTTGCTGCTCCAGGTTAGAGGCTGGTGTGCTCCTGTGGTCTGAGGAGATGGCAGCTGGGGGCTTGACTTCAGTTCTTCATTAAATGTTTTTGCACCCCTACCTTCATTTGTTCCTTGTTTTCTTCGATAATGCACAGTTTGTGAGATTTTGTCTCCCTATCGCTTACATCGTCTCCCTAACTTGCTTGTGTTTAAATGCTTTCCCCGAGGCTTCAAGATATTTACTTGTTTGTTTTGGCTGTTTTGGTTTTTTTTTCCCACTTGGATTTTCTAGAAATCAAGTTGAATCTTAACCATGACCACGGCTCACTTCCATTTCATCTGTTGAATACTGAACAAGGTTTAATTCGGGAACGATGTTTTTAAATCACAGAAAATGCTTTGTGAAACATCGTTGTGCATTTAAAACTCCAAGTGTTTCTATTTTCCATAATTTATACTTTGCTGAACATGTGTTCTAGCTGCCCTTTTTTCCTTACTTAAAACTACACAATCAAATTTCTAACATGCCTTCTTTTATGTTCTAGAAAGTGTTCTACAACTGAGCTCTGTTCCCAGCTTATTTCATTCCTTCTTATCACTAAATAATACACGATTATCCTGGTGTTCCAGTTTATTTAGCCACTGTCCAACTGGAGGACATCTTGCTTGGCTCCACATTTGGGCAGTTATGAATGAAAGTGCCATTCATATCTATACATGTTTTTCTTTATGCGGGGGCATACACTTTAGCCACTCTGGGTAAAAAGCAGACAACATGACTGCTGGCTCATACGGTAAGACAGAAAGTAATGTTCTAAGCATCCCTCAAATTGTATTGCAGCACCCAGTGAGAGCTTTGTTATTCCAATCCTCCCAGCCTTCAGTGTTGTCCCATTTGGGGTTTTCTCCATTCTGACAGGGGCCTTGTTTTCTTCATTGGTTTAATTTGCATTCCCTGACAATATATGACATTAAACCCCTGTTCATATCCTTGTTTTCTATCTGTGTGTCTTCTTTGGTTAGGTGTCTACAGAGGGCTTTGGGCTGGTTCTTCCTCGGCTTGTTTTCTATTGCTGACTAAGAGTTCTTGTATGTTTTATGTAACAGCCCTTTGTCAGATGTGTCTTTAGCAAACATTTTCTCCCAGATTGTGAATTATCTTTTCATTCTCATGAAGCAGTATCCTTTTTTGTTGTTGCCCCACTGAGCATTCAAAAATTCTCAGTCAGGAAATAATCTCTTCATGTGTTGCAGCATTTTAAACTGATGCTTTCCCATTTTTATTATATGATGATGGAGCAGATGATAAAATGGAAATAAAATAGAAAGGTTGTGCTCCTCATATACCTCAAGAATGTGTGTTTTAACAAATCTTCTTTTAAAACTTCTGCTTGATTAAAACCATTTCCAATTGCGCTTGAAAATGTATGAGATTATAAATGTGGGGATTTAAGAAAGTATTTTTAAATGTGAAGAAACTCGGACTGACCTGGTGGTTTTCATTTGAAAAGTCATGGGAATGGTCTCAGATCGATAACCAGCATATGGCTAAGCCATTAACTGGTTTATATCCTCTCTTCATTCTGACCTAAAGCCCTTCAAACAAGAGTCTCACATTCCACCCTGGAACTCTGCTTCACTTCCCTGAATCCTTGGTAAGAGCCAAATCAATTATTTTTAAATGAATGGTATTAGAATAGCTAAGACCCCATTCCCAGAATTCCCACTGAATTCTGCTTACACTTCTTGAGAAAAATGGAAATATATCCTTATTATGATTTTGTCTTTTAGAAACATCACAGGTAGAGAATGAAGTTGTCAGCAAGTTTGGGTCATTTTCTGCCACCTTAGAAAATGGAATCTGCCTCTCAATCAGTTACTATGGAGCAAATGGGATGGCGCCAGGTGAGTGTACAGAACAGGGAAAATGTCCTGGGACAGTGGTCCCTGACATCCTCAGCTTGTCCCAGGGTGGAGGTCCCCGATGTCCTCATCTTGTCCCAGGGTGGAGGTCCCTTACATCCTCAGCTTGTCCCAGGGTGGAGGTCTGTGACATCCTCAGCTTGTGGCAGGATGATTGTCCCTGACATCCTCAGCTTGTCCCAGGATGGAGGTCCCTTACATCCTCATCTTGTCCCAGGGTGGAGGTCCCTTACATCCTCAGCTTGTCCCAGGGTGGAGGTCCATGACATCCTCAGCTTGTCCCAGGGTGGAGGTCCATGACATCCTCAGCTTGTCCCAGGGTGGAGGTCCCTTACATCCTCAGCTTGTTCCAGGGTGGAGGTCCCTTACATCCTCAGCTTGTCCCAGGGTGGAGGTCTGTGACATCCTCAGTTTGTGGCAGGATGATTGTCCCTGACATCCTCAGCTTGTCCCAGGGTGGAGGTCTGTGACATCCTCAGTTTGTGGCAGGATGATTGTCCCTGACATCCTCAGCTTGTCCCAGGGTGGAGGTCTGTGACATCCTCAGTTTGTGGCAGGATGATTGTCCCTGACATCCTCAGCTTGTCCCAGGGTGGAGGTCCCTTACATCCTCAGCTTGTCCCAGGATGGAGGTCCATGACATCCTCAGCTTGTGGCAGGATGATTGTCCCTGACATCCTCAGCTTGTACCCCCGTCAGCAAACACACCTGTTCTTCTGATTTAATGCTTCACATAGATTTCCCTGCAATGTGGAGAGATGTAATGTATGGAGTCAGGGGGGCATTCACACATAGATGTGCAAATGTACAGTTTTTCCTCAACATGAAATAGCAGTGCTTTCACCTTCAAATTCCTTTTACTGTTTGTGTGATCTTTCACATAGTCACTTCTACAGGCATATGTATATTCTGATCATCTTTATTAACTAGTCCATGAAAGTAATTCTGTTAGTTTAGTGCAAGGAAAACATGGTCTTTCGGGGAGTCCCTTTGGGTTTCTATGAGTCTTGTGACAGTAGAACTTCTGTGTAGCATGAATAATAAAAACCCAGAGACAGATATTGGGGTTCAAGCTATAGATTAGAAAAGCAAAACAGACACACCAACAGAGAAGTCTTCCCTCTTCCAAGGCTAGGCGACTGCAGACTGAGCCTTGAGCCTCTGCCTCCTCCTGCCTTATATTGCCCTTTAGGGCTGGGCTTAAAAGTGTGAGCCACCACCGCCTGAGTCTGTTTCTGCTTTGATCTTGTATAGCCCAAGGTGGCCTTGAACTCCCAGAGATCTATCTGCCTCTATCTCCAAATCCAGGGATTAAAGGTGTGTGACACCACTGCCTGGCCTCTAGTGGTTTAGTTTTACCTTCGGATCTTCAGGTAAGTTTTATTTATTAAAACATAAATAAAATCTCACTGTAGTTCAGGCCCAGTGTACTTCAGGATGTTAGTCTAAAAGGTGCCATTCACTAAATGTCTTGGAGGACTTCTCAGATCCACTTTCAAGAAACAATTTTCCAACTGGAAGCTGTTTCCTATCTCCAAAATATACAAGGAACTCAAGAAATTGAACACCAAAAGAACACATAATCCAATAAAAAAAAATGGAGCACAGACCTAAACAGAGAACTTTCAACAGAGGAATCTAAAATGGCTGAAAGACACTTAAGGAAATGTTCAACATCCTTAGTCATCAGAGAAATGCAAATCAAAACAACTCTGAGATTCCATCTTACACCTGTAAGAATGGCCAAGATCAAAAACACTGATGACAACTTATCCTGGAGAGGATTTGGGGTAAAGGGAACACTTCTGCATTGCTGGTGGGAATGCAAGCTGGTACAACCCCTATGGATGTGTGTGTGGCAAATTCTCAGAAAATTAGAAAACAACCTTCCTCAAGACCCAGTAATACCACTTTTGGGTATATATATCCAAAAGATGCTCAATCGTGCCACAAGGACATGTGCTCAGCTATGTTCATAGCAGCTTTATTTGTCATAGACAGAAACTGGAGACAACCTAAATGCCCCTCGATCGAAGAATGGATAAAAAAAAATGTGGTACATTTACACAATGGAGTACTACATAGCAGAAAAAAATAACGACAGCCTGAATTTTGCAGGAAAATGGATGGAACTAGAAAGCATTATTTTGAGTGAGGTAACCCAGACACAGAAAGACAATTATCACATGTGCTCACTCATAGGTGGTTTTTAAACATAAGGCAAAGAAAACCATCTTACAAACCACAATCCCAGAGAATTTAGACAACAATATGGACACTAAGAGAGACCTACATAGATATAATCTACATGGGAAGTAGAAAGTATAAAAAGACAAGATCTCCTGAGTAAATTGGGAGTATGGGGACCTTGGGGGAGGGTTGAGGGAGGGAGGGGAGTGGCAGGGAGGGGAGCAGAGAAAAAAAACATAAAATAATATGTCACTTTACCTATGGCCAATTAAGAAATTTATGGATTCCTACAAACTTTGAAAATATCTAACTACAATAGATATTTTTTAAACATTGCAAAATCAGTAGGTAATCTCTATGCCATCTAGCTTTAAAACTCTGGGCGGGTATAGATTCTGATGACTGACCATTGTACATCCTGACCTCAGGTCCTCTTCTGCAGATTGCCGTGAATATCATAACCTTGTTTCTTAAAAGTTTAAAATGTCTCTAGAACCACACCAAGAGGTGTCTAAAAGCAGAAATATGGATCCGGAGCTGAGAAGAAAGGATGTGCTTACTATAGTCATTGTAGAGTCAACACATATATGACACTTGGAGCCCTCAAAGTGAAAAAGATAAATCATATCTAATATATGCACAGCTCAGACTGCATATGACAGTCAAGTAGTACTTTACACACTTACCTATCTGGGCTTCCTCCCCCGTGAACCTGACTCAGTAGGTCAGAGGAAGACCTGGGCATTTGCTTAAAATTCTGTGAGTAATTATTATGGTTGCCAGACTTGAGAACACGAAGAACCTGGGACCTGGAAAAATCCACTGCACTGAAATGGGTGAATGAGTCAGTGGTGGGGTGGATTAAATTGACCAGAATGGTAAGGAAGGTCAAAGAAGAGGCATGCTGGATCCTTCAAGAGAACAGATGACAAGATAAAGGGGTCTTCTGGACCCCCTGATCCCTCCCCACACACACACAGTCTCACCTCTCATCAGCCCTTTAGAACTCCCAAACCTCTAAAAGCCAGAAGACAATAGATTGCCTACAAGGAAACTACTTTACTCACCTTAGACAAAATAGTCTTTGTTGGATGTTTGTGTTACCTCATGTTTGATGTGTCCTCATGTTCTGTTGTCTCAGTGCTGGTCTTACTTGTGAATCTAGGCGTTTCAGGATGTCTTATGAACTTATTTCAGAACTAAATAGAGAGTACTTGAGTAGCGTGTGCAACAGACTGGGAAGCAAGGCATGGGAGATAATGACTTGACTATCAACCACACTAAAGCATTAAGAGTTTCAAATTTCCTAACTTCAATCTGATTTTCAAAACAACTGTTTTCTCAGAAATACATTCGAATGGTAAAACGTGTTTCACATGACCAAAGTTAATGCCAACTTGAACAAAATCTTGAGATGTGTCATTTAACAAGCATATGAAATATGAATATTTAAATTTTTCATTTTCCCCTTTTCCTGTTTCTAGAGGTGACAGATTCCAACTTGGACACAATGATGAATATCCCCTCAGCTCTGACTGCAACTGTGATTCCCACTATAGTGACTGTCCCTCAAGGCAAAGGGAAAGCGAAAATAAAGGGCAAAGAAAAACCCAAAGAGTCCCTTAAAGAAGAGGAACACCCAAAAGAAGAGGAGAAGAAGGTAGATGAGCATGGGGGACTCAAAGTTACTTTTTACAATTAAAATGAAATTGTCTCCCGACACTCTCTTTCCTTCCTCTAAGTCCTCCCTTACCTCTTCTCAACCTCTCTGTCTTCTCTTCTCTAATTATTCTCTCTCTCTCTTTCTCTCTCTCTCTCTCTCTCTCTCTCTCTCTCTCTCTCTCTCTCTCTCTCTCTCTCATACACACACACATGCACACACTTACGCACACACATACATCAATAGGGCTGATGGTTTTCCCCAACACTACATTAATCTCATTAATATAACTACTATCACTCACGAAATATCTTAGACCAAGTAACTCACAAACAACAGAAATTAATTGTTCAAATTGAGACTGGGGAGTCCAAAAGCAGGTGTTAGCCAACTCTATGTCTCATGAGAGCAAGTTCCTATAGATGGAACCTTCTGTGTTCCATCACTTTACAGAAAAAGTTAACCCTTTTCATTCAATGCCTTTTTAATAAAGACCTGAATCCCAATCCTGAAAGCCAAGTCTTGGTATTTAATCAGTTCCTCAAAGGCCGATTTAATACCATCATTTTGAGCATCAAGTTCCATCATCTGAGTTTGGGAGGATGCCAAAACTCATACCATAGTGTTGCCCATATCCTACACATCCAAATAGGGGCACCATTCAAATCCTAGTTCAGTACATTTGGTCAATAAATGTTTTCAAAGTGATCTCTGTTAACTTTAATGCCACCTTCTCAGGGAAAATGTTACATTTGATGCTATTCTTTGTCACATCTTGTTATGTGCCAGTCAGCAAGTAGGGTAAAAGTTTGATGACACTGAAGATTCTTGCATCTTTTTTAGAATCTGTTTCAGGGCCTCCTTCCTAACTCACAGTTGTATTGTTTGAGAAATCCTTGCTTGAGCAAAATAACAGTGTCTCATTTAGAAAATGACAAGCTCTTATTCATGTACAGAATTATGTACAGGAAGAAGTAGAGCCAGAGATTGTTGTACAGGAAACTCCTTATGTTCCCACCTTTCAAAACCTAAACGTATCTTGCCCCAATGGGCTCCTGCTGACCTTCATTGGGCAAGAATCTACAGGTGAGTGCTAACTGGGGTGAGCAGGGAGGCACGGCTCAGAAACTCACACAGAAAATCCTACCATTGAAAATTGTTACTGTTATAAGTTGCACTTGTTGATAATGAACAATGGGTAATTTCAAATATGAGCTTAACAATAATGATCATTTTTCAATCACTTAAGATGTATGAAAAAGCACAAATTTTTATTGATTTTATTGAGCTATACATTTTTCTCTGCTCCCCTCACTTCCTTTCCCCTCCCCTTCAACCCTCTCCCATGGTCTCCGTGCTCCCAATTTACTCAGGAGATCTTGTCTTTTTCTACTTCCCATGTAGATTAGATCCACATATGTCTCTCTTAGGGTCCTCATTGTGGTCTAGGTTCTCTGGGATTGAAAAACACAAATCTTATGAGATAGGTACTGATAACTCCCTCTATAAAATGTAGAAGTTGAGACTTCTGGAGGCGCAGGAATGTGCCCAAGGTCACCTGACTCCTAGGAGGCAAAGATGGGAAGTCATCCTTGGTATAGTGATGGTAAATATAGTTTTCTTTATGGCTTTGAGATGTTCCTGTCTTCCTGCCTCTGCAGATGACCACAGGTACAATACTTTGTTCATTGACCTAAACAAAAGAGGGTGAGTAGGAAGAAAATGAAATGAGTGCACATTAAACAAATAGAGAAACCCTCTCTCGATTCCATAATTTTTACATAGCTTTTTACTTCTGTTAGTTCTAAACATGGCTTAATAAATAGATACCAGGAAGACTTTATTAGTTAACCTGAGAGCTACATCTGGTATTGAATCTGATCCATTTAGCAGTGGATAAGGATTTTTTTTCCTCCTGTATCCAGTGGTGTCAGTTTTCATTTTCTTGATGATAACCGTCTGGTTAGGGTAAGATGGAAGTTACTTGTTTGCATTTTCCTGGTGGCCAAGCAAGTTGGGTCTTTATGGGTCTTGTGTTTGTTCACTTGGAAAGTATCTATTCAGTTCACTTACCTATTTGGTTGGATTATTTGCTCTTTTTTGGATTATTTGCTCTTTTAGTTATTTCTGTATATCTGGAATTTGAGCCTCTATTAGGTAAATCACCACAAAGATTTTCTCCCATCCTACAGATTGTCTCTTAAGTCTGTTCTTTGTTGCTTAGCTACCTTACAGTACTCTGGTGTTTTGGAAGGTGTTTACCAAGTGCTTTTTTTTTTTTTTTCTTGATTACCAGGGAGCAGCAGAACACTGGTAGAGGGGTCTGGATGTGGTTAGAAATGGAGGGCTGTGCTAATTCTGAAGGATGATGAGAGAGTTAGAAAAGGTTTGAATGAGGTTGCTTAGGCCTGTGACTCTGAGCAACCAGAGGATACCAGAACATTGTCTGCATTGTCCACCAGAAAATATGGAATCACTAAATTCAAATCATTCACCCTAACATACTCTGGATTCTAGATTATGTACATATGCTAGAAAGGTCTATTATTTATTATGTTACTGAAATGGTCTTACTCACCACGTTGGTTTGGAGGAAGCCAGCAATGAGCCAGAAGGAAGCATCCCTATTCCTCAAACACAAATATTAGAATAAAAAGAAGAAGGAAGATGAAATCCCAGCCCTGACTCACCCCACCAATAGCTTTATTCTCTTTTGCCTTTTAAGATCATGCTGTGGTAGATGAAGAGCCCACCTGGGACCTCATGATCCGTCAGAGCTACCCCCAGAGGGTGAAGCACTATGAATTCTATAAAGCGATGGTGCCGCCCATGGAACAAGAGGCATCGAGAGTTATCACCAGCCAGGGCACTGTCATCAAGTATATGCTGGATGGATCCACACAGGTTTACAGTACTTAAATGACCTTTCCCACAGAAAGTAGAAAACAATGGAACTATGAGTAAGGAACAATGCTGCAGCACATACGAGGCATAAATAAGATACAAGGGTACCTTAAAATGGCAAGTGAAAAATAGCAGTTAGCACGAGTGCTGTCTATGAAAGTCAGAATGCAAATAATACATACGGTATGTGTAATACATATACTACAATACATATGGTGTATGCAACTACAGTTGCAGACTCAATGGGTTTACCTCCCTTCCCTCTCAATCCACCTTAAAACACTAGGGGGAAAATGCTCCTAAATACCAAATTTCCAACAGTGTTAGAAAACAACAACCTATGTCACTAGTATATGAAATATTTAGAGAATTTCTAGAAAATGCTAGGCGGGTAGGTTCAGAGTGATGGAGAAATAAGGACAACATTTAAAATATGTATGAGAGAAAAATTTCAAAAATTAAAGGGGGACTTCAAATAAACAATTTTACCTCTGAGCTCTGAAAATCAGGGTTGTTCTGCAAGTATACTTACTTAGTAGAGACTTAAAATCAGGAGTCCTAAAACCCAGACACCACATACCGTGGCCTTCAAAAATAGTCATAGAGAAGGGATTCTCGAAATAGGTGTTATACCGCCAAGTGCCATGAATGAGAAACAAGACCAGGTATCTAAGAAAGCCCAATCTGGGTGTGGTGGTGCATGCCTTTAATTCCAGAACTTGGGAGGCAAAGGCAGGCAGATCTCTGTGAGTTCAAGGCCAGCCTGGTCTACAAGATGAGCTTCAGGACAGCCAGGGCTACACAGAGAAACCCTGTCTCAAAAAGCAAAACACAAAACAAACAAACAAAAACAACAACAACAAAGGAATCCCAAGAAAGTAAATGACAGATGCAGTATTTTTAAGTCACCTAACAGTAAATACTTGAACATAAATTTTAAATGAGTAAAAATAAAACAGACAGAGACTCAAGAAGTTAACATTCTACTTTTAAAAATTTAACTGCTCTGGTGGCAGTGAGATAGCTCAGTGGGTAAGGGCAGCAAGTCTGGTAGCCTGAGTTAGATCTCCAGGACTCATGTGTTGGGAGGAAGGAACCGACTCAGGAAAGTTGACACCTGATCTTCATGTACCTGTCATGATGCACACACACACACACACACACGAGTGAATAAATAAAATGCAATTTAAAAACAAGTATAAAACTGCTGTGGAAAAAATCTTATGACTTGCAAGAGAGAAACCCAAGTTAAGAGGTGTGGAAAGATAATATATGTCCTAGAATTTCCAGAAGAAAATAATGAGAATGAGAGGAGAAAAATAATTTAGAATATGGCCCATGAAATAGTCCTAGTACTTAAAAGTATACTTCATATTTATCCTAGCTACCAAGTACCAATCTCAGTTGATGCTAATTTAAGTATCATCTTGCTGCTTAGGACTGCACAGGTAGCCTGTGAAGCTCCTGAAGAAACCAGAAAACATCAGACAGAGTCACAGGGGCAGATGACTTCCTTGTCAGACTCAAGGGAGGCTGTTAGTATGGGTACTCATAAGAGTATCTGTGATACCTAGAGATGGCATACATCCTTGGTAGAGGGTAACAGAAATCAGGCATTAAAAATATAATTAATTTTAAAATGTAGTTTTTTGAACATATCATCTATATGATTTTCCATTTATATAGAATAAGGGTAAAGAATAGAAAAAATAGATGAATCCAACCAAAGGTAGGAAACAAGAGTGGTGGGTGAAAAATATGAAATCATATTCTTTGTTGTCTACAGGTCCAAATCTCCCCTCCGAAAGCACCTTCTGGTGTCAAGAATTGAGGTCTTCCTTCAGCCTTTCTTCTTTAGATTATTTTGAGCCCAAACATGTTGGACACAGTATTCCTTGTGAACCACCTCCTCCGGGGTTCTGAGAATTCTGAGACCTTGTTTCCCCTTCAGATTCTCTTTGCAGATGGTGCTGTGAGCAGCAGCCCCGATTCGGGTCCTGTGTATGCGTCTCCTGACACATCTGCAAGCCCCCATAATGGAGATTTGGTGGACTTGGCTTCTCAGCCCAAATCAGAAACAGCACCATCTGAAATTGCCATTACCAAGAAAGGTGACCATTGAAGTTTCTTGACTTGCTGAACTTAGTAGTTTTCAAATGCTTAACAGGTGTTCAAAATTATGATACTGCTCATCTTTTTAATATATCCATATCTATTCTACACATATATGTATTAAATGAATTTTTCATTGCCAACACAAGATTGCTTAGTAGTTCATGAACTGTTTTCTTCTGTGTAATGAATAACGCACGTTTGCCAATTTGTGACAGTCTCCTATGTCATTGTCCCCTCCTACACATTAGCTATACTCTCTGAGGTGGTGTTTTAGGGGGCTTGCTAATAGGATAATACCAAGATTCTGAGTCAGCATCCCTGGGATGCTATTGACCTTTCCTTTAAGTTGAAGCAGAGCCCCTCAGATGCACCCATGAGGATTTCATTTAACAACTTTCATAGCAGAAAGGAAAAAAAGGCAAATTAAGAGTGTGTGTTTTTGGAAGACTTCTAATTCTGGCCCTAATCCTCCTCCCTATGCATGTCATGGGCTACCCCTGGCTGGGATCCAGGGCTGCCAAAACAAAGAACCAACATTCTGTGCCTTGTTTTTTGGCTGACTTGTGAGGGTTTAAATGTAGGGGGTGAAAGGTAACAGTCAGTAGTGTCTGCAATAATTGAAATCAAAGATTGCTGCCCTGAGGATTTCTGTTTCTACCCCTCCTACTAGCACATTATGCAAACAGATGCTTCTTCACACCCATGACAACGCCAAATATTATTGTTAAGTGTCATTCAGATTGATAATTAATTTGTGAATCTTGTTACTATTTGATTAATTGTGAGACTGAATATTCAATTGTGTTTATTGAATTTAGCAATAGTAACTGCCACAAGAATTATTAATTTTTAGTTTTAACGTAATCTATCTTGTCCATTGTAACAACTTCTTT
Organism: Ondatra zibethicus; assembly: GCA_004026605.1. NCBI lineage: Eukaryota > Metazoa > Chordata > Mammalia > Rodentia > Cricetidae > Ondatra > Ondatra zibethicus. Next base: position 26,413 of record PVIU01009949.1, on the reverse strand, counting down.
GAAAATTTTTGAATTATTTAAATCTCTTTCTACATTTATTTTCAGATCTCTAGAGTGTCCCTAGCTTATTTTAATCCCTGATTCTCGGTTGCTGAAATATAATTTATAACCTTACTATGATCAACAATTCAAATCTATGAAAACAGCATACAACATGTAGTTATTTGGTACAGTGTTCTCTTTATAGTTATTAAAAAAAAAAGCTTGTTAGTTGTTTTTTCCAGATACCTGAGTTTAGCAGCCTTTCCTGTAAAGGACAAGCTGGTAAATCTTAGAGACTTGGCAGGCCATGTGTTCTCTGTCACAATTACTCAGCAATTCTGCTGGAGCATGAAAGCTCTTTCTGATAATCCATAATTCAATAAGCCTCAAATCTGTTGTGTCCCAATAAAAACTATTCGTGAACACTAAAATTTGAATTCAATATCATTTCCGTACACCATGAAATACTTTTAAATTACTTTTAGCCGCATAGAAATATGAGGTGTCGTTACCTCACATGCTACACAGAACAGACTACAAGCCTTGCTTACACATAAACTCCCAGCCCTTATCTTCTGTCCTTGCATGCTTTCTAATCTCCCCCTCCAATTTATTCAGCAGTGTTTACATTTACTGATAAGAGGGCAGCACCTCCTCAGAGCTGTGCTCTTTGTACTATTGCATTATTTGTGAGGGAATTTGTCTCTTTAATGGTTCTGTCAGATTTTCCTTCAAACAGTTTAAAATATAGATAATTTTAAATACAACTTTAGAATCATTCTATCTTTGTGGTGAATTTAGCTTGTCGTTGTCTGACAGTGTTGCTTTCTATTTGAATTTTGAGACTTCCCTCCCCTAATACCCCTTTGCTTAGACTGTGCCTCTGTTATCCGTTGTTCTATGAAATGTCACTAAGACGACTTTTCCACTCTCATGTTCTTCTTTCTGCGGCATGTCTTTAAATGTGTCTCTTATGTGTAACATATAGGTGGATGTTGTCAAAGCTAAATTTGAAAGATTTAGCTTTTAGAGATTTTAGTTCTTTATCCTATAACTGACATTTTCTGAAAATCTCATAATACTGTCCTTATTCTCAAATAACAGTTTCCCTAAGGATAGAACTCTAGACTGATGTACATTGACCTCCCCCACACTCATTTAAAAGATGACAGCTAGACTAATTCCTATGCTCTAAAGATCATCTGTCCTCTGATAATTCTCCATATTTTATAATAATTCCAACACAATTTGACTGTGTGTGGGTTTCTGTATGTCCATAAAAGTGGGAATGCATTAGGCAGTTTAAATCTGTAGATAAGTGTCTCTCACTGATGCTGAAAATATCTCAGTAATTATGATGTCAATATTATTTCCATCCATTTCTTTGTCCTCTTTTTCTGTAATTCTCATAAAACATTTTAGAGATCTTTGATTTGAGTGCATGACTTACATTGTAGATGTATTCATTGGGACTGGGCTCCCCACCATCTGTTGATCGCTGTGTTATGACCTGTTGTGGTTTCCTGTAATGGTCTCTTGACCATTACAGAAGAGAATTAAAGAGGAGATTATTTAATATAGGATGATGTTGCAGGGAGAGGGCCCCTTGTTCATCCCAGCCACCCGGCTAGCTTACATCTGAAATAACCACACAGAAATTATATTAATTAAAACAATGCTTGGCCATTAGCTCTAACTTCTTATTGGCTAACTCTTACATATTAGTTTAACCCATTTCTATTAATCTGTGTATCACCACAAGGTCGTGGTCTACCAGCAAAGGTCCAGTATGTCTATCTCTGGCAGAGGATCCATGGCGTCTCTGACTCTGCCCTTCTTCCTCCCAGCATTCAGTTCTGTTTTCTCTCCCTACCTAAGTTCCACACTATCAACTAGGCCAAGGCAGTTTCTTTATTCATTAGCCAATGAAAGCAACACACAAACAGAAGGAACTCCTACACTAGAGTGAGAACTATACTTATCTGTGGGTATAACAGTAAGTTTTAGAATGTTATTAGGAATTACATTGGTTTAGTAAAGTGGTGGTAATAGATCCATAACCTCACTAGTCCCCTGGTGATTGGGTAGGTTTCTAGTACCAGGCATGATTTTCCTCCTGTTGAATGAGATTTAAGTCTAGTTACACAGCGGTTGGTTACCACCAAGAGATGAATATCACCATTGCACCTTTAGATGTCTCCCACAATGTTGGTCATTTTTGTAGTTCATAGACATTACATCTAGACAGGACTATTGACTGCTTTCCTCCCTTGGCAGCTTCCATAATGCTTTCTGGTAATACAAAAGCTAGAGTGCAGGAAGGAGTCTTTTGGATTATATCCAGCTCAAATCGTCCGTGTCCTGTACCTAAAGTATGCAGAGCCCTAAGCAATAGGGAGTTACCTACATGAAATGTACAGGTAAATGGATGGGACTGGAAAATATTGAGTGAGATAACCCAGACACAGAAAAACAAACACTACATGTTCTCCCCTTTCTAGAGTTCCCAACTCCAAATCTTCAGATAAGAGTATTTATCCTGCAGTAACAGAAACCAGGAAAGTAAAAGAACGGGAGAGGGAATAGGCAAAATAAAGATGGAAATGAGAGAAACAGGGAGGAGTGCTCTAATTGTTTAGCGGGAGAGGAGGTCAATACAGAGGAGAGAGGATGGAGAGTGGACAAAAACATCATGGATGATTGAGAAAGACTCAAGAAATCATAACACTTTATATTTACCCAAAATTATGTAATCTATATTTTAATGAAGCTTATGCCGCTTGGGATGACAATGCTATCTAAGGAAAACCCCACACCAGGCATGAGAAACTTCCATTAGAGTTCGGGGTCAAGGTTGTCCAAAGAAATACAGGTTATTGCTGTGGCCCTGTGTGGCTTCTCAGTGGTTGGAGGTAACATGTCTTCTCTTTATTCATACTTTCTGGCCCCATTTTAACTAAAGTCTCCATTTGAGATTCTGTGCCTATTCAGTTGCCTCCTCTGGCTCTCCTTTGAAGGGTTTCAACTTCAGTGCCTTTTGGCTATTGCATGATCATTTTTATTTCTTGTTGCTTTGACTCTAAATTCTTTGGACTGATATAAATAAAGATGCATTCCTTAGAGAATATTTTTGTTTTAGGAAGGAAAATACCAGGGCTTCTATTTTTGCCCCAATATTAAATTGTTATTCTGCGATCTGTGAGGATGTCACCTAAGCAGTGGTCATTTTCACACAGAGATCCACAGAAGCGCTGCTCACGAGGATAAAGCTAAAACATTTTTGCCCTCTATGCTCAGTGCCACATCTGAACACTGAAAACTGTTCTGGCCGTGCTGGGGATAGTGGAAGAAAGCATGCATTTATTCTGCAAATAATTCGCACTTTCTCTGAGAACAGCTCTTTGCAGTCTCCAGCTTCTGGGAGTGTTCCATATTAAACTCTTGAATGAGCTCTGACTTTCATTCTTAGCCCTATGCTACCCCAGTTTGAGCAGGACTCACAGGGCCTTTGATCCCTGCCTTTACTCAGTCCCTAGCATATGCTGACTCTATCATTCAGTTATCAGTTCAGAGACACTTCCAGCTAATAAATATTTTCTGGTAGTTTGGGTTATTTTCCGTGGAATTCTTAGTGTCTAGCTGGTGATGTTGCTGGAGATGGAGCACCAGCTACACCTCTGCCATGTGTCTGTTCACTGCCCAGGCTTCTTCACTTTATCTATTTGTGCGCTCAGTCAAGAAAGACGATAGTTACTTGAGACTTCAGACTCTGCACATGATCCTTCCTTTGTGTTCTTCCGTCTCTCATATCCATCCTCATCCTTTCTCAGCTGGATTCTCCCATCTCAGTTGGCACCAACATTGCATTTATTTATATCTGTTGCTGTCTGTAATCTCTACCTCTCTAATATTTCCCGACTATTCCTCATACTTTCTTTATGACTAACTTTCCATATTCCTGCCAAAAAACACCCAACTTATCTTTTGACAATGTCACGATCCCTCTTAAATGGTTTCTGTGGGAAATTCCAAGGTTTGTAACATGCCATAAAGATGCACTTTACTGGACCCATGCCTCCCTTTCCAGTCTCTCCTCTCAACCAAAGTTTACCTCCTGATTAATAAATTGCTTAAGGGCATCCACACATGCCAGGCTGTCATCACTCCCCTCCCCCACCCCATTCCCTTTCTTGTATTCTCATGTTGGCATGACTTTTCCACTGCTGTTGACAAGAAAATGAGAGCACAAGGCAGGGGAAGAAAGGGAAGAAAAGACAGCACCAAATATTCACTCTCTCTAATGGGGGGGGATCCTATGCATGTTCTGCGGCTGGCACCATGATCCTCTCTGACGATGATGTTCCAGAAGTATTAACAAGTCACAAATAAATCCTGGGGCAGTAGGAAAGCTGAACTTACCAAATGCCAATCCTTTCGTTCCTCCCATTCATTGAGTTCCTATGCTAAGATTTGTACCCCCCCCCCGCGTGAGCATTTTGTGTTTGGGTCTAGAGACTCTTCCCAGAATTAACAGTCCTTTACTCCCTGCTTGTAATGCATTTCCAAGTCTGTGTTTATCTCATCACTGAGGCCCGATGATGCCAGAAAGCCTGATATATGAGTTTTCTTAGAAAAATGAAAATCTACCAGGATAGTTAATTGAGACCTTGATTACAGAGTCCCATGAGAATATCTACACATGTCTCCCCACCCCTGGATGTTGAGGAGAAGGGTTGAAATGGGGGCACATTTCTGGTGGTTGTTGATGTAGCGATTCAACCGTACAAAGTCATTTCTGCTCATGAGAGCCCAAGGATAGGCCTGGCTAGTGAGGGGCCTAAGAGGCAGAACAGATGAGATAGAGGAGATTAAATGTCTAAAAGGCAGTAAGGTCTCAGTTTGATTTGCAGGAGAAAAGGGGGGCATCAAAAAGTGAAATGGAGGCTATACAATCTTGGATTCAGGGATAAATAAGGAAGGTTAAAACTGTACAGAAACAAACAGAATTGCTTTTCTTTCCCAAACAGCGAGTTGCATGCTTGTGCGTCTTTATGGGGGGAAGGCGATGACAGCTGAGTTAAGACTGATTTGTAACCTAATTTTCTCTGTTGAAAAGTAATATAATTGATGACTATTGCTTTGGCTTTTCTATGCCAGCATCTCAGTAAGTTTATGCTGTATAAGGACTTAATGAACAATTTATGAAAGTGTTATAATTACATTGCTCTGTCTAATTGTCCTTGAACATCCACAGGAAAAGGTCACAAAAATCCAATGGCACAGAAGAGTGAAACCCATGATGCTCTCCCAGAGGTATCTCAAACAGTAAGTGCTATGGATTCCCACATTGGCACGTGGTTTACAACAACACCTGATGGAAATAGGATCGGCACCAAAGGACTGAAGAAAATTGCAGACATGAAACCATTTTTATCCTTCCAGGCTACAGATCCCATCAATGGAACGGTATGACAAACTAGTGCCCATCACAAAAATGTCTAAACCGCTTCATTAGAGACCTGAACCAATGTATAGAAGAATGTGTGGCAAATTCTAAATTTCAAATATTTGGTGGTAGGTGGGTAGATGAATGGAAGAGTGGGCCCATTGTCCCCAAACTGTTTTCTAAAATTTGCACATGTGTGTGTGTGCACGTGTGTGTGTGCATGTGTGTGTGTGTGTGTATGTACATGAAATCATGTTAGAACAAAACACAAATTTCTGAACTGAGGTTCAGATCATGAATTTGGTTATAGATTTTTGTTGTTGTCATTCTTTTTGACAGTCTTGCTGAGTAACCTAGGATGGATTTTTAACTTGAACTCCTGCCTTTGCCTCTGTACTGTAATGTTGACTAGCTCAAGAATTTTTTATACTACTTAAAGATAAATGCGATTAATGTCACATGTCTCCTTATGTTAACTCTATTTGTGTACCTGTTCGATCTCTGGGAATGAGAGGCTGTATGTCTTTGACCTAGTTCTCTATGACCCTCTGTGGTGAGCGACAAAAATCAGTTCATGGCCTATACCTTCAAGCAATCACTCACTGAATAACTAAACCACTCAACATCAATGAGCAACTGTGCAGAGGATGTTATCCCACTATAAGAACAAGTGGCAAATAAGTGTCATTAAAGTAGTCAGCCAGCCAGCCATGGTGCCTGAATTTGAGCTATGATAATTTGCTTTCAAAGCTCATACTCTCAGTTAGCTCGTCATAGAGCTGCATCTCTCCTTATGCATTCCTGACTGAGATTATCAATGATATAACAAGGACCTAAAATGGTGCTCAGCATATATTTCTCTCCAGCGTTAAAATGTCTGCCTACTGTGATGATATGTGAAAGTCACCTGTTCCCAGGAGGCCTGGAGAAACCTGGACAATATATTCTCACATATAGACCACTGATCAAAACCCTGTATCCCCTATAATTAGGACAGTATACATCTAGAAAATTGAGAGGGCCTAATTATTGGATATGTATGGAGAACCCTAAAGGTTCAGCCTCTAAAACTTTCTCTCAGGGTTTAAAATAAAGATGCCTCAATAAGCAAAAGGAACTAAAATCTGAGGGTTAAGATTTCCTCATAACGCATTCTTTCTATCCATGTCTCTTTATTGTATTTTCTTTCTTGATCTTCATTCTAATTCATCTGTCCTGTCTATAACTTCTTAGCTCTAATTCTCTGTCTCAACTCTATTTCAATTCTCTACTATAGTCTTTTCTTCTTCTTTTTTGTTTTCCTATCTCTGCTAATTTCTCGGATGCTTTTTGCTTCAGTTCCTGCTTCTGTTAACTCTCTTTATTCTTACCCAGAGATATAGATCCAAAAAACCGTGCAGGCATAGGTAACCAGGCAACCTACATAGGAATCTACAAGGGAAGTTTATGACCCTTGGTTCATTAGCATTTTTTTCAAATGTTGGCAAGCTTCAATGTTGGCAGGCACTTAAGCTTGATGCTTATGGGAGGCAACAGCAGACGTTAGTCTTCCTCTGGGCTGTGGATAGATTGTTAATTATTTTTCCTGGTAAGACAAACAGTAAATCTCCTGAACTAAATTCATCAGTAAACTGAGGTGAAAGCAAGGTGAAGAGTTAGGAATATTTTAATACAAGGTTAGTTTTAGGTCATCACTTTTCTTATCTATAAGTGAGGTAAAAACAAGTCATGCCTATTTTTTCTATTTATGTGAGCAGCTATGAATTAACAGTTTTGGGCATGTAATAATTCTATGTCCTTGAGTATCTGGGAATGTCTTAAATGGAATGCTCTGGCCTGGACACTAAACACTGACCAAATGCCTGTAAAGATAATTGCAGGAAGGCAGATCTCTATGTTTATATAGAAGAGAGGAGCAAAGACCTGGTAGTGGGAAGCAAGTGTGACTGTCTTCACACATAGCTTAAATAGTGCTAAACTTTGGCAGATAACTCACAAATTTGTAACAGAAAGGGAGTCAGCTACAGCAAAAAAAAATCTACAGCAAAAAAAATAGCCACTTTATTAACAAGGCAATAATTTCAATACATCCTGAATCTTGGTTTAAAGATCAACAAAGCTCTTGGCTCTGATAAATCACCTTGTACAATGAGACTGGTCTTAATTACCGAGTGATTCTTTGGTTCGTAGTAGATATGCATTATTTAGTCTATGGAACTTCATCTGCAAGTTAGAATATCCAAACAAATACTGAGGGTCAGTGTGTAATCTTTTGGGGCTGTATAGTATTTGGGGTGTATAATATTTCTTGGTGATACCATATCTTCAAAGAAGTAGGAGGAAAGAGTTTAGTTGTAGCATAGACCCAGCAAAGTAGTAATCAACCCAACAATGACCTCATTGGCAAGTACTACTTACCCTGATGTCTCAAGTCTGGGAGGAATGACTAGACCCATGGAACCCTGTCCCATTTGGCCCCTGGAAACAGCTACCCAGAAGCAGGATGAGTCTAAGACAAAGAACCTGTCTTCTGAAGGGACAAGTATTAAATGAGCCAAGAGCTGGTATCGATTTTCTGACTGCACTCTCCATGTTGGGAGTCTTCTCATGAAGGGAGTTCTGACCCACACAATACAGCTTCCATCACTCCATTCATGACACATGCACAGAGCTTGAGAACTTTACCAGTGTTTTAGTCCATTCGGGTTTCTATCATAAAATGCCAGAGCCTGGGAAGCTTAGACACAACAGAAATTTATCTTTGGATTCTCCGAAAGCTAGGCATTTCAAATGAGAATGAGTAACCTCCAAGGCCTGAGCACATAATTCTAGGTTTCAGACTGTGGTTCCATTGTAGCCTCACACAATGGAAAGAGAATGTTCTCTAGGGTGCCTTTTTTACAAGGTTACTAATCTAATTCAAGAGGACTCTAACCTCATGAGCATGTCATTTCCCAAGAGCCCCAATTCCTAATGGTCCCACCTTGGGGGCTGGGATTTCAGCATATCAGTTTGGGGGGAGACACAGTCAGCTCATAACAGCCGTTCAGTGATTAGCTATAGTCTACAAAGTTCTGATTGTTCTTTCAGATTGAAGGAACTGCCAGGATTGGTTGGCCATTTCATGATTCCTACTCCAGTCTATGTGTCTAAAATTCCCTCAGTGGTATTTTTGTTCCACTTAGGATAAAGTCTGAAGTCTCTCCCACTGAGTTTATAGCCTCCCATACTCCCATTATCTGCCCATTGTTCTTTGTCTCTCCATGTGGTTTGATCAAGCCATAACTCTTCTCTTACATACCAGGCTCAAACTCAGTACCATTACCTTAGGCAGAGAACCGAGCCATGCAGAGCACCCACCACAGAACCCAGCAGCCCTGAAGTACCACCCTGTCAGTGTGCCCACTCTATAGAGTAAGGAAATCTATGCCAGTTCACCACAGGACCCATCATAGTGCACACCCTGAACCCAACACTTTGTCAATTCTCTTAAACCGAGGTGAAATAAACCTGACAGGTGATGGAATGTTGAACTGTTGTCTTTCTACCTGAGGTCATTCATTCAGCCATTTCTCTTCTGTGATGGTTAATTTTCATGGCCAACTAGAGTAGATTTAAAGTCGCCTGAGACATGAACCTCTCTAAGTATCACTTGAAGGTGAGAGAAGACTCACCATAAGCATGAGTTGGATTTCCAGACTGGTTTATGCAGAAGAAAGAGAAGTAAGCCATTCTGATAAGCATTATCACTCAGCTTTCCTTCTTCCTGCTCCAGACACAGCATCATCAGCTCATACTCCCAGTGCTGTGCCTGCCCTGCTATGATAGACTGTTTCCTCTCAAACATGAACCCAAATAAGCTTCCTCCCTTAAGTTGCTTCTTGCCATGTATGTGTTCACAGAGAAGAGAAAGTTACTAATACTCTGCCCAGAGCCTCTCCATTTCATATAAGAAGACACTCCACTCAAACCTGTGTTCAAACTAATAGAGCAGAATAGTCTTTCACCCATGATTACATCTTCTCAGCTTTAAGGAAAGACTCAGGACAGGAAGCACAGTACAATTGGTATGCCATCCTCATAAGGTAGGAGATTAGTAGCAACCCATGTGCTTAGCATCCTGAACCTCTCAAGTATGCATGGTAGGCAAACAAAAGTCTACGAAAATGTGGGTCACCTTGGCAAACAAATGAGTCTTTGTAGACGTGGGTCACCTTGGCTAGAAGGAAATGCAACCTGTCCTCCACAATCTCTGTTGCTATTCTGATTAATAGTCAACTTGCAGTTCATCCTGTCTAGGGTGGTCCTTCACAGCAGGGGTTTCACAACACAAGGGCGGCCTACATGTGCCACATTTATCTTATCTCAATAGTTTCCAAAGAAATAGGTCCTATGAACTGTATCCCAGACTGATCTCTATCGACCCAGTCTTGATTCTTTATCTTTTATGTATTGAAATGTTCCCTGTCACTTAATTCTTGAGTGACTTTGACATTTTTTTCTTCGCTTCTATAAGCCTAAATTTCCTCATCTATACAATGGGAGTCCTATCTATCTCAGGAATCAATTAAAGTAGTAGGTCAGGTAGATAACAAAACCTTCACATTCACTAAGCATGGAGATAAACTTGCTAGGTCTAACCGTCTGGCCCAATGGGGATGCTGTGCTTCTTACACTCAGGTCATGACTACTCGAGAAGACAAGGTGATCATTGTTGAGAAGAAGGATGGAACCCGGATCGTGGATCATGCTGATGGTACCAGAATCACAACCTTTTATCAGGTTTATGAAGATCATATTATTCCTTCGGATGATGAAGAAACAAGTGAGTTGTATTTTTCCAAGGCAGTAACAACAGAATTGTACAACTCTTTAGCCTGACACAAGTAGAAGGCTAATGATCAAAAACATTCATAAAACTAAAGAAGGCTAATGATCAAAAACATTCATAAAACTAAGTGAGCCAACCAGAGAATGCCCATGCAAAGAGGGTCCTTTGGTCCCCATTATGATGATGATGGTAGTGGTCATGATGTTTATTTTGATGTATTTATTTAATTATAAAAATTGTAGCTTTTTATCATATGCAACATATTTTGAACTATTTGTATATTGTGCAATAGTCAAGCAAACTACTTCACACACATCATGTTTTTAGTTGAGAACTCTTAAAACCTATACTTATCAGTTTTCAAATGTTATATATTATATATTTACTGTAGTTTTGACCTTCAAGATATCTTGAAGCTACTTTCCTCTGTAATTGAAACTTTAAAACATTTGATGAATATCTTTTCAACTCCCACAACTAGTAACTACCATTTTATTCTCCACTTCTGTGATTTCCACTTTTTAAAATTCCATAAATGTGTATGGTATATGTACATGTATGTATGCAAATGTATGCATATGTGTGCCTGTATGTGTGCATGTGTGTAGACATGCATATGAATGTATGTCTGCACATGTGTGTATCTGTGTGCATGGGTGTACATGAATGTGTGAGCAGACATGTGGTAAGGTGTGTGCTGTGTGCATGTGTGTGAAGTGTGTATGTTTGTGTGTGTGAGATGTGTATGTGCTTGTGCAGTATTTGTCTTCCTAGTCCTGTCTTATTCGATATAATGTCCCCCAGTTTCATCACAAATGACAGGATTTCCTTTTGTCACATTTTTTTTCATTCATAATGGATATTTGATTGATTCTTAAGCTGGGCTATTGTAAATCATGGCTTCAGTAATCAGGGAGTACATTAGTACGTTTTATTGTGCTCTTTGCCCCTCTAAAGAAATTGTCAAGCTATAATTGGCTGGTTGATAAAGACCTAGGGCCAAAATTGGCAACTAAAAGCCAGTAATAATCATTACTCATCCATCATTGATGCTGACTCCAAAATCTGCCTTCTTTGATCCTTAGTATATCTCATTTGTATAAGCAGGTGAGCTCAAACAGGTCTTTCTTCACAGTAGAGCATCTCATTGTCAGAAAAATAAGGATGAAAAGGGAAGCCACAGCAGCTAATTAATTGGAGCCTACTCAAAGAATCTGAAAGGGTACCACTAAGCCTAGCCTAAATTTAAGGAGTGGTTACAAATCCAAGTTATTCTTAAGTTCTTTCTCTTTAATGCCATCGTGATTTTCTTTAGAGTGTGTTTAAGATATACAGAATCAATATTTTAATATATGCTTATTTAGCTGTGAGGGTTTGAAAGAAAATGGCCCCCAAGCAGAGTGGCACTATGAGGAGGTGTAGCCATGTTGGAGTAGGTGTGGCCTTGTTGGAGCAAGTGTGTCACTGTAGGAATAGGCTTTGAGGTCTCTTTTGCTCAAGACACCACCTAGTGTTTCAGTCCATTTCCTATTGCATTCTGATCAAGGTGTAGCCAGCACCATGTCTGTCTGCATGCCACCATGCTCCCTGCCATGATGATAATGAATTGAGCCTCGGAAACTGTAAGCGAGCCACCTCATTAAATGTTTTCCTTTATAAGAGTTGCTGTGGTCATGGTGTCTCTTCACAGCAATAGAAACCTTAACTAAGACAAAAGTTGGTACCAGGAGTGAGGTATTGCTTTGCTAGGCCTGCCCATGTTTTTGTTTGGAGTAATATGGACTTTGGTACTTTGGGTTAATAAAGCAGTAGAATGCTTTAAGAACTGTTTAATGGGCCATACTAGTAGGAGCATGGAAGACAGTGGTGCTAAGAGTTATTTGAACTGTTAGGAGCTCACTCAAGGGGTTTCAGAGAAGAAGAATTGTAATATTTTGTCTAGAGATCCTTCTTGTGATATTTGGCAAAGAGAGTGGCTGCCTTTTGCTCTTGTACAAAAACTCTGTGTGAGGTTAAAGTGAAGAGTTTTGGATTAATTCCATTGGCAGAGTATATCTCAAAACAGCCTAGTATAGACTCTGTCACGTGGTTAAGATGTATAATGAAAAGGAGCAAACTGATCAGGGTAAATTACAAAAATGCAAATTTTGAGGAGAAAAGGAGCACCAGGAAGTAGAATAGAGCTAAATCCTCTGTTCAAGGAGATAAACGGATTAAGAAATGGAATATAGAGAGTGGTGACCTAAGGGTTTAAAATCTCACCCAGCTATGTTTCCAACTTGTGAAAAGGAACTAAAGAAAAGCTTAGAGTCAGGTGTAGTGGTGCACACCTTTATTCCCAGCACTCTGAAGGCAGAGGTTGGCAGATCTCTGAGTTTGAGGCCAGCCTGGTCTAGAGATCCAGTTTCAGTACAGCCAAGGTTAGGCAATGAAGAACAGAAAGCTAGTGAAAATGTCATTGAAAAGGGTTCCAGCCCCAGTAAGCAACAGAATTTGGCAGCTTTGGCCGCATGGTTTTAGAGTTAAGTGTAGAAGAAACAGGTTATGGAATTTGCCTCTGTGCCTAAGAAAAGCTACTGAAGTCAGGCATGTGTCAGGAGTGTCCCCAAATAGAGCCCTAGAGATGTCATTGCATGAAGCCTGGTTTGTCTTGAAGACCCCAAGATGTTGGAGATGTTAGAGCTGCAGAATACCTGCAGAGAAGAACTGCTAACAGGGAGCAGAGCCAGCCCTGGAGAAAGAAGTGTGCTGCAGTCAACAAGCTGAACAGAGATGGAGATCTGAAGAGCATTTTGCTATCAGATATGAAAATGCAGTCTTGAGTTTAACCAGCTGGTTTTTTCGTCTTGCTTTAGTTCAGTATTTCCTTGCTATGCTCTCTTCCCTACATTTTGGAATGGTAATATATATCCTGTGCCATTATATGTTAGAAGTATGTGATATGCTTTTTTATTTTAATTTTAATAGATTGCCATGAGTCTCAGAAGAGACTTTGGACTTGGAAACAAGTTTAAAACTGTTATAGACTATGGGGACTTTTGAAGTTGAACTGATTGCATTTTTGCTTCATGATATGACTACAGCCTTTAGGGACCAAGGTGGTTTGAAAGAAAATGGCCCCCAAAGGGAGTAGCACTATTAGGAGGTGTGACTTTGCTGGAGTAGGTACGCCCTTGTCGTTAAGTGTGTCACTGTGGGGACAGGCTTTGAGGTATCTTGCTCAAGATAACACCCAGTGCTTCAGTCCATTTCCTGTTGCCTCTGATCAAGATGTGACCGGCAGGCACCATGTCTGCATCCGTGCTACCATGCTCCTTGCCATAGTGATAACGGACTGAACCTCTGAAACTGTAAGCGAGCCTCTCCGATTAAATGTTTTCCTTTATTAGAGTCGCTGTGGTCATGGTGTCTCTTTATAACAATAGAAACCTTAACTAAGACAACAATGAAATGATCACTCCAACCAGAAAAAATAATAATTCTATCGCCTTATAGTATTAACTTGTGTACAGTTAAAAAAAAAACAACACCTAAAAGTTGCATTTTTGGAATATCTCTATTGTATAATACAAAATTATTATAGTAAATCTTACCTGAGAGTCTCTTACTTCCCCATCCTTTCCTATAACGTGTATATTATATAAAATGTTAACTTTGAGCTTTTATTATATAGATACCCTTGATGAAACAGGTATATGGGTGCTATTTTCAATATTTCAATGGCATATTATTGAAATATTGGGTAAAATATAAATGTCCCTCAGTGATTGAAGAGAAAAATAAAATGTACTTCATATCTAAAAGGATCACTATTTCATAAGGAACTACATACATACACTAACTACAAATGCACACACACAGACACATACATACACACATACTAAATATACACTAAAACAATCCCACACTTAATACAAGCACACATAATACAAATATACTGTATATTAACATATAAAAACACATGGTACACACACACACATTAACACAGGCCTGTCATCAGAAGGACCAAGAGGTCAAAACCAGTTTGTACTACATAATGAAATGTTCTCTCAAGAATAAAAATCATTAGAGACCTCAAAACAATGCTGTAAAAAATTGATATAAAATGATATGATAATTATAGAATTTGGTAGATTTGTATATAGTTTATGTAAATTTAAAGTACATAAATCTCATGAGTTATTCATTCTTAACACATTTATATAAAGATATAAAATTGACTTGTAACAAAAAAGTAAACTTAGACATAGAAGAAAACTTCAACTTTACCTCCAATTTTCCTTACATACATATATATTTGAAGCAACATGACAAAATAGGAAGAAGTGTCAATTTTCATTGGTGACTATGTTTTATGAATTTCAATTTTTAACTTGCAAAATTAAATGTTTCTACTTCTCAACATAAAAAGAATACTCACCACATATTTAGTTAAGACAGTATGCTAACGCATATATGAAGGGATTCTAGAACTATTCTGGGTTGGCAAGGATTGCAGGCCACACTCCAACCCTGTGGCCAGTACCTATGTTCTTTCCCAGGAGCCAGCCTGAGGCTGATCGCCTACTGTCTGCACCCTGCCCAATCTCCTTACCTTGTACTTTACTTGTAGCCGAAGGTCCAGGGACTGTCACCAGGCAGGTGAAGTGCATGCGGATAGAGAGCTCACACTATGCCACTGTTATCACCAACTGCGAGGACAGTAGCTGCTGTGCCACCTTTGGGGATGGAACGTCTATTATTGCAAAGCCACAGGGATCATACCAGGTAGGTCGAGTTGGGACATGAGGACTGACACGTGTAAATGTCCCATTGCTCACAGATCATGCTTTGCTGGGACAATGGGAATTTCTGCAATGACACCCACTGTTGCTTTCGTCACTCACCTGATCTTATAATACACTTCTCACACTTTGGCTTTTGCATCTTTTCAATCCATTCTAGGAACACATTGTCCTGCTTGTTGCAGGAAGTTAGTAGTGTTGAGTCAAGGTTAGGTTAAAAAGACCCCCACGCCTCACACTGTGGGGCCAGAATCACTCCAATGACCTGAGGTACACCTACCTGCCTCTCTCCATCTCCTGCCACCTCTTAACTCCAGTCCACCCCGAGGATCCTAGCAGAAGTGAAGCAACGGGCAGTATGTTTGGTCCTGGGAGGACAGTTTACCCAGATGAAGCAAAGCTTTGTCCTGCGAAAGAAAAGAAAGAAAATTGCAACACGCCCCTCTCCATTCTCCCTGATCTTCCTGTTAAACAGAATGTGCTGGTGTCAGCATACAATGCCTTTAGTCTTTGAAAGATTTCCCCTCTTTTCTGCTTGTTAGAGAAGGGACATGAGCTATCACACGCCATGTTACAAGGGGCTGAGTACTGAAAGCCAGAATGTGATGGACACACGGTCATCACTGTGACAGTAGCCGAACTGGTGTCCCCTCCCATCTCCCTGGTCATTATGTTTCCTCTCTTCACCCAGTGTAGACGGCTATGGAGCAAATAAGCGCTGAAAGTGAGAGATGGAAGATGATGTGAGTGCGGATGCCATTAGCAATGCCTCCCAAGGCATAAGCATCATTTTAAAAACAGACTTGACACACTTCATTTTTCTGGTATAAAAAGCCTCTCTGGTAGTTATGGCTGAAGTCTGCATTCTTTGAATGGATGCTCAAGTGTGGGTTTTCACAAGATGTCCAGTGAGTTCCTGATAAAGACTGTGGTGGATTCAATCTCTTTTTCAGAGGTCAGGAGTCAGGTAGTTGTGCCTCTTGAAGATGACACCAAAGGTTGCCTTGGCTAAAGGACAATGGGAAGTGCTGGTAGCCTGAATTCCCTTCCACCCGGAACTGTCAGACTCCTAGGAACAGAGAATCTCCTCTTGCAGGTCTGCCAGGCATGAAGAGGGCCCTCCTTCCATGAAAAACCATACTAAGTGAACACTCTGCTGTGCGATCCTGTAGAGCTGAGGGAGGGCAGATTTTTTTAATTGAGGTTTTTTTTTTTCTTGAGAATTGTAACCATAAGGATTACGTTTGCATCATCTCTACCCTTCCTTTTCTGCCTTCCAGCTCCTCCTATTCCCCCCTCTCAAATTCGTGGCCTCTTCTTCTTTCATTATTATTGTTGCACCAATACACACAGGTGTATATATAAACATAACCCACTGAATCGGTTTCTTGTTGTTTGTTTGGATGCGTGTTTAGAGCTAATCACGTGCGACTGGATAACCCATCAGGATCATCCTTGAAGAAGGTTCAGTATCCCTCTCTCGGCAGTTGTTAATTACCCCGAGGTCCTCATCTAGAGGTGGGGCCCTCTGAGATGTCCCCTATCTGTGCTGGTATGTCCACTGGTGCTGTCATAGTGCTGGCAAACGAAATGAGCTGCATCTTGAGACTCTTATTCCAAGTGAAAGAAGCTACATAGTGATGCATCTACTTGTACGAAAAGTTTAGAACAGGAAAATCTGTACAGATGATGGGTTAGCGACCACTGAGGATTGGGAACAGAGATGATACACTGACTGCTAATGAAGCTGTGGTTTCCACTTATATGGAAAATCTAGAAGAGGAAAATCCACAGAGATAATGAGTTAGTGGTCGCCTGGTATTGGGATCAGGGATGATACAGTGATTGCTAATGAGACGGGGGTTTCTTTAGGGAGAGAATGATAGAAATATCCCAGAATCATGTATAAATGATTGTACAAGTTCTTGGGTATACTAAAACATTATCAAATACTGCACTTCCAAGAGGTGAATTACAGCACATAAATTATAATTCAAATAAAGCAACTAGAAGTCATTATATAAATACTGCCACTTGACTGTGTCAGCCACCAGAAGGGCTAAGACTAATCAATGCTTTGAAGAACTATTATCCCTTTTAAAGAAGTTTCTTGTTGCAAAAAAAAATAATGGACATCAAACAATTCACATGGAGCCCTATGTACAGCTAAAATGGGTAAAGTATGAAATAAGAGGGCACAGGACAAATACAGAAAACAAATGAAGATGAAATGGAAAAATGTACAGCTATAGCCAAGAAACTTGATCTTCTGTTTGCCCCCTCGGCAAGCAGTCCTTCCAAAACATTACGTTATTTCTTAAGTAATGTCTTTGTCCTGGAAATGTCTTTCAAATCCCTGAAACTGCACAAGAAAACTTAATGTCTATTTTTCTTCCTCCTTCTAGGTGTTACCCCCAAACACAGGCTGCCTTTATATCGACAGAGACTGTTCAGCTACATACTGCCACGAACCAAGCAGTAACATCTACCACCCCTTCCAGAAGCGTGAGCAGCTGAGGGCCAGCAGGTACATCATGAAGCATACCTCAGAGGTGATCTGTGAGGTCCTGGATCCTGAGGGGAACACCTTTCAGGTAAGGTACAGGGTCCATGTGGAGAGAGAGCCTGGACTTCTGTCATAGTTAGGGCTTTATAGCTGTGAAGGGACACCATGGCCTTGGCAACTCTTATAGAGGAAAACATTTAATTGGGGCTGGCTTATGGTTCAGAGGGTTAGCCCACTATTGTTCCAGCAGGAAGCAAGGCAGCACACAGGCAGAAGTGGTGCTGGAGAGGTAGCTGGGAGCTCTATATCCAGAGCAGCAGACAACAGGAAGAGAGGATGAATCACTGAGCCAGGCTTGAGCTTCTGAAACCTCAAAGCCCACCGCCAGTGGCACACTTCCTTCAGTAAGGCCACACCTACTCCAACAAGACCGCATACATCCTAATCCTTTCAAATTACACCACTCCCAGTGAGCCTGTGGGGGCCATTTTTTTTCAAACTACCCCAACTTGGTGTTGCGATGTATTGTACTAGACAAATTCCATATCAATTTTTACATTTGCTGCATTGGGGTCATTTGCTTGCCCTCTGCCAACCGAACATGAATGTCAATATTTTTTTCTTTGATCCTCAAGTATACTTTCGTAGGGAAGAACGATCTTCATAATTTGGGTCAGAGAAATATTAAAACTATTCAACAATTTGAGAAGTACAGGAAAAAATATTGCAACCACATACAAGGACAGAAGGATTAGGGTGAGAGCAAACACAAGCATCCTGCAATTCCATGGCACTAGGGCAGCCTATGGTGAGAAGCACCTAGCAGGGCTGCCGATGGGTAGAAAGGGTCTCGACAGGGCTCACTCTGTGCTATGGGGCTGCTCTCTTTTCTATCCCATGATGCTGCCCTTATCTCTCTCTGTCCAGGACTTGGCAAACTCTGTCCCCCTATTTTATATAGATTAGGACCTCAGATATTTTGTCTTAAATTTAAAAGGTTCAAAAAGTTGAAAGAATATATTTCATGCTATATAAAGGTACACACAATGCAGATTTCAGTGGTGCCACAGAAACTATTACCGTAAGACAGGGATGTTCTTTTGTGTGTTCTCTGTCTGCTTTTGTTCAGCAGTGGAAGAGCTGTGCATTTGCAAGAGAGAATGTATGGTCTGCAGCTCCTGAAGTATTTACTTCTGGCCCTTCACCAAAAAGCATTGCCACCCCTGCTCTAGGCATTTATCTTTTTTTCCCCAATCCTCACCCGACAGTGGAATTTCCTCCATTGACTAGTGGGTGTGAGGTTAGTTTTTAGATTTGGACTCAAACCACAGAATCCCTAGCACTGTTTTGATATGCAGACAAGTCCTGGTTCAGTTTATATTTTTCTTTGCTAAGTAATTGAGACTCTTCACAGTGTGGGCATGAGCTGATAACTTTCAATCGGCAATGACTAGCTATGGAAACATAAAGCCACAGCCCCGCCCAGAATGAAATGTCTGGGCGGCTCCTTGCCAAGCATGTTTCTGATACCCCTCTAGAGCAGCGTCACCTACAGTGGGCAGCCTGTGCCATGCTCCTTTCTGAAGAGATGCATGCCAGATATATACAGCTCTAGTAACTACAATGCTGCCTCTCATGTTTATCCTAAACTTATTTCCCTATATGCTCTACCAAGGAACTACAGTTCCGCACTTGAATCTCAGCTCTTTCTATGCAAAGGTTCTCTTGGTATTTTGAAACAGCAATCATCCGGATGTTCTTTCCTTCGTGTTCGGTTTCTCTATCCCTAATCCACAGAGGATAAGATTTGATTCCCTTCTCAATCGTGGTCTCTTTCTTCTAAATGTGTTTCAGTTTGTTTTCACTGCCTGTGTGTGGTTTATGAATACAGCTGTACTGTACTGCTAGGGAATCTCCACTTTTATTAATGAAATTCATGCATAATATCAATACCATGTAATTAAATATGCTCGATTTTCTGATAATCCAAAAGAGCGCATGTTTGCTCACCTTGGATCAGTGGTAATGTGGGCACTTTGGCATTTGTCCCTTCAGCCTCTCATGTTTCATAGGTCATGGCTGATGGCTCTGTATCAACAGTGTTACCAAAAAAGAAATTACAAGATGACTTCAGTGTACAAACTGAGGGCTATGAAAGCTTATCATCCATTCACCTTGAAAAGAATCACACGCAAATCTATGGGGAACACGTTCCCAGGTAAAATGATACTAGCAGCGTTAGTATTTTATTCTCCATCCCAAATTCAAGAAGCAACTTTCCTGAGTGTCTCGAATGTTCCTCTTTTTACTTCAACCAGGTTTTTTGTTATCTACGCTGATGGATCCGGTGTGGAACTCCTCCGAGACAGTGACATAGAAGAATACTTATCCTTGGCCTACGGAGAATCCACGACTGTGGTTCTCCAGGAACCAGTCCAGGAACAGCCAGGTAGGGACGCCATGCTGCCTGCTGTTCCTCGTGTCCTGCAGGGACTTTCACCTTCTTGCTGTTCAGTCCCCTTTGCTCATTTTGCTCCTCCAACTGGCCATGTCACCTTACTTACATAGTTCCAGAAAGTGAGATTCATCTCGAACTGTGCCTAAGAATCAATTTGTGTAAGCCAAGAATGAATGCCTCTTGCTGCCATAAGCAGCTTGTGCCTAGGTCTTATTTATGAGTTCATTCCATCCTGTTTAGAAACAATATGAAATCTCTTAAAAGTTCTTTTTTGTTATCATTTTTAAGGTGACGTTTTGGTCAAACTGAATACAATAAGAAAACACATTTTATACATCAGATAGAATATTAAATCAGAGGCATATATGTTATATAACATATTTGTTGGGTATTTATATTATTTTTATCAATTTCAAAGAAATCATTTCATGAGATTAAAAGCACATACTTTGGTATGCTGATTATATAGAGAGGTGTCTGGGCTTCTTTAATCTTTTGTTTGATGGTATATATTTTGAGTCTACTTAAGAGTATGATTGCATGTCTATGCATGTATCTTTTAGCTGATCAGCGTACATGTACATGTCATATGCTTTGTTTCCTGTGAATGTGAAAAATGGAAGGCTGTTCCTGGCTATGCGGGACATGCAAAAAACTATATAAGGTTGGTGGGCATGGTGATACATTAACCCCTGAGGTAGGAGACCACTGCAAGCTTGAGGTCTGCCTACACCACATAGCAAGACTCTGACTTGTCAACTAAAACAAACAAAAACTATGAGAGAGCGAGAACTCTCCTCAACGTATTTTTAGTCATTTAAGTAGCATCGACTTAGCAGCATATCCTGTGCCAAATGTCATCTTAGATTTGGAGTACATAATGAGGTAAAACAAAGATAGAACATATCTCCTTAAAACTTATAATCTGATGAGAGAAATGGGTGTTAATTATATAGCCACGCAAATAACTGTGTAATTACAATCTTGCATAAGATCCATGAAGAATAGAAATATCTTTCACTGAGAGTTTGGAACAGAAAAACCTGGGGTTGTCTACAAAGTTTCTCTGGAGATGCTTGCGCTCCAAGAGCTTGTTAGTGCATTCAGGTGGGGGGGGATGATTTCTTGAAGAAGAAAACATGAAGAATTCTACTGAATTGAAGATAGGTAGGAAGAGACCAAACCTATTTGAATCACAGAAGGAGGACATGCTTCAAGGTGAGGCGGAAGTGAGCAGAGAAAACCCTGCTTTACTGTTTGGGCAAGAGGAAGTCAAAGAAGTTTTGATCATGGGTGAGTCTCACTAGTGAACCCCACTGGCTGCCAGGGTAGGTTCACTCCAGAGTACAGCCTGCTCAAAAAGCTAGCTGTTGCTCAGGACAGGATGGGATACCTCTGAGATACATGACTAAATGTTGCATCTCTCAAGAAGGCAGAAGAAGATGGAGTCAAGGCAGCTTGTTGGCAGACCTGACCCAACTATAATTGTTGAGGGACAGAAAGATACTAGTGAGTGCTTTTGTTTGACTAAAGTCCATTTTTCAGGTATTGGCTACTCAGGGTCTCATCTTAGAGTAGTAACACCCTAAGGCATAATCATTGTATCTGACTAATCATTTTTGTGTAAAAAGCAGTTCGAAAGTACTAGTTGAACTTGGTTAATGCCTGTTGAATTTTTCAGAATCGTTTTGGCAGAGAAATGACCTCTGGTGATTCTCTTTAATCCAGGTGCCTTGAGCATCACAGTGCTTCGCCCTTTACATGAAGCATCACCATGGCTAATGAAGAAGGAGTTAGACACCATCATTCCTCCGAATCTCCAGTCGAGGTCATGGGAAAGGTTCCCTTCAGTTGAGGTATACTGTAAAGTCACTGTGTTTATACCTATTTGGGCTCAGGCCTTCTTCTGTAGCTTTATATATTTCCATCCTTCTGTGAGATAATGAACGAGTTCAAGAAGTTTTGTATTTGGAGATTTTAATCATCTGTAGATATAGCGATAGATTTTTAGAGGAGTAGGCCTGGCTAATTAATTTCAGTTTTATTTTTTATTCTGCATTGTAAGCCTGGGCATATTCCTCTGATATTAAAGCATCCTTTTGAATAACCTATTCATGTCACCTATCATAGACTTCCTGATACTATACCACTTCCCCTGTCATTTCTTAACTGTTAATTTTGAACAAAATTTGGTGCCTTTCACTCTCTCTGTAACTTTTCTTTGTGTATTAAAGATACATAAATGGAGAAAAAAGAGAGAGGGGATAAAGAATTTTGCATGTATTTGCAACTGCAATGTTAGCAAATAAATACTGTGCTTATGATCATGCCAGATTAGTTAAACCCACCCTGAAGTTTCAAAAGAATCAAATAACATTTTGCCAAGGTATCATTAAACCCTGCATCTTGTAAGGTTGTTGTTTTGTTCCACAACCACCATATGCAACATGTCCAACACATCATGTGGTGTTCTGTTACGAAACTGTGAAGACACCAAAATGTGAACATATAGCATATTGCTGTTACGTGAGGAGGGCAATGTATTGGATTTTTACTTTCAGTATCTTACAGTAAATTCTGCTGTAGCAAGAGCAGAGATGATGAGCCAAGACCATCCACTTCTTAGTTTTAATTTGGTGGCTCTAATCAAGTTGATGAGATGAAAGTGGCCATGATGTCCTGTCTTGAATCTTGGAACAGGTTATACTGAACCACAATATTCTTCTCTGAAAGTTGAGAATGCCAAAAAGCTGAAGGTACTACAGGATGATAGGATAAATATACCCCATTCTGAATTAATGGAGATTATTCTCTTTATCTGAAGCTCTCATACTATAAACTGAAAGCCACTGGATCGTTGTCACTGGCCACTCTTTTTTAAAATGAAGCACCAAGGCAGCAAAGTGCACCAGTCCTGAAGGCCAGTTGCTAGGATGGCATAGATTTGAGCTCAGTCTTAGTCACACATTACTTCCCAAGAAAGCACTCAAGGATTTTGGAGGTGGATTTCATCTAGGGTCCCAGGCCCATGGAATGATTTTGCTCTTCAGAATCTTCTTATATAAATTCATACAGAGCCAGGAGGTTAAGGACTGCTAACTCCAAATGCCTTCGGCCACCTGAGCATGCCAAAGAAAGCATCATCCATGTAACATGCATTAGATTGTTGCTGATTTACCATGTGCAGAATCACACAGCCCTCCTGAGAGGATGCCCAACAGGACACCATTTGAAATTGTTAACGGCACACATAAAGATAAAATTTTGCTTGGATCCATGAGGATTTTTCCAGTACCATTTCATCGCTCGCAGGTGGTACTGTAATAGCTTCAACTTCTGCTGAAAGGACTGACTCTTTACTTGGTCCTTCAAATGTTCACTGGACAATTAAAAGCCAGGTAGTGTGATACCCATTGTGGACAAGTTCAACAGAACCACTACTTATGGACTGCCCATGCATGCTTCAGCATTGCCAGGACATAAATTTCATTTTGTTTTCAGTTTGGCATCTTTGTCTCCATTTTGCATCTGTTTCCTTGATACTTTAAATTTGGATTGTTGTATGAATTCTAACTGTTCTTAGTAAAAATCCGAAGTCAGGTATTAGGGGGTGAAAGCTGAGAAACCAGAGAAGCAGGGCAACCAGCCACTAGAGAGACCTTTTACCTCTACCAAATCCTTAGATCAAAAGGGAGATCCCATCCTCAGACTGTCTCCTCTGACAGCGTCCTAAGTCTGACGCTTCAGACTACTGCCTCAGACTGCACGGCTCAAACTGCATCCTCAAACTGCATTGAGCTCTTGTCTCCTCCCGCCTCATTTTCCTCTCTCCGCCCAGCAATATCCCTTCCTGTCTCCACCTCCTTAGTGCTGGGATTAAAGGTGTGAGCCAACACTGCCTGGCCCTGTTTCTCTTTGAGACTGGATTAGTCTAGTGTAGCCCAGGGTAGACTTGAGCTCACAGAGATCTGTCTGCCTCTGCCTCTTGACCTGCAACCTACCTCTGGCAGCAGTAACTTTCTAATTGTCTAGAAAGCTCTGATGCTGAGATGATGATCAACCAGACCATACTTGGATCAAGACGGCCCGAGGATGCATGCATATTCATTGCTTCTTTTGCCCCTCCCTTCTATCACTCCAAAGCTCTTGCTAGCTCCTTGAAAATGGTGCATGAGATGCTAGTTCCTGTGCTTCTCAGCATAGCCATACTGAATGATGAATCTCTTTCCTAATTTACTGTTCCTTTTGTTATTTGGTTTTGGGTATGGTGACCAAACCTGATCTGTCTGGATTCCTCAAAGTCATATCTCCACTGCTTTAGGAATCCCATAACCACTCCTGATCTAGTAGTATCCACAAAAGAGTACTTGGTTTAAAAAAAAATCCATTACTGCACTATTCTGACTTCTTCAGTGAATCTTGCACTTTGTTTTGTGACAGAAAAAGACTCCCGGACCTCCATTCGGCACTCAGATTTGGAAAGGCCTCTGCATTGGGTCCAAGAAGCTGACAAATACCCCAGCCCCAATACTCAAAAGCCCCAGGGTGCTACAGATGCGCCAGTTCTTCCAACATGAGGTCATAAAGAATGAGGTGAAGCTGGGGCTGCAGATTTCCCTTAAGGTAACAGAATCGGGGTGACGTGAGCCCGCCCCGAAAGGATCAGGAACAAAGTAAATCACTCCTGTCCATTTCCTGAAGAGCCTGAAAACATCTAGTTTTAGCAATATTTAGAATAACATCTGAATGTCAGTCAGTCGCCCAGTATAGAAGGTTAAAAGGTAGAGGATACGTAATGATTCCTATAAGAAGTTGTAGGAATCATTAAAGGACCCAACAGATGTTACTATAATTTTAAAAAGCAAAGGTTTTATGTAAAGTTTCTGTATAGTCGTCTTTCTTTCCAACTACATGGAAAGCTAATGCTCTCTGGAGAAAATGCGGAACCACATATTAATCAGGTACTTGTTCGTGGATTAAAAGAGTTGCTACTTTGAAATGCTCTAAGACTTTATAAATACATGACTTGTTGTGGCATCGTATCGCTAGCATCTTTTTAAGTTTAACTCCCTCAGCATGGACGTTATATGCTTTGTATGGTTGTATGCTCACAACCTAGTCTGAGAAGAGAAACAGTATTGACAGGGAAGGAATATATTTCACTTAGGAGCAAAGGCATGGACCAAGCGACTTAAGTCCACGGACAGAGTCATAGAAGCAATACTGAGAGACTTAGGAATCATCTACCTCAGGGTATTCACTTTAGTGAGAAGGATGCTGAAGCTTGGTGTTAGAAACAGGGCTCTAGCCGGGCGGTGGTGGCACACACCTTTAATCCCAGCACTCGGGAGGCAGAGGCAGGCGGATCTCTGTGAGTTCGAGACCAGCCTGGTCTACAAGAGCTAGTTCCAGGACTGGCTCCAAAGCTACAGAGAAACCCTGTCTCGAAAAACAAAAACAAAAAAACAAAAAAAGAAAAAGAAAAGAAACAGGGCCCTGTGCAGGTCTCTCCTGAGGCTTTAAAGCTTCACTTGTGGGCAGAGAAAGACTTCACTCATTACTATTAACCTACTGAAAAAGGTTTCCCAGTGCTTGACCAGTTTACTGTTTGCAGAGAGGTGTAAACTTATCCCCTTAGTCCTGTTGGAATGTTCCAAGTTGAGTGGGGGTGGTGCACACCATTAATCCCAGAACTTGAGAGGCAGAGGCAAATGGATCTCTGTAAGTTCAAAGCCAGCCTGGTCTACAGAGCGAGTTCCAGACAACCAAGGCTACACTGAGAAACCCTTTCTTGAAAAATCAAAATAAAACAAAACAAAATAAAAAGCACTTGTAATGTTCCAAGTTGACATTGACCATGTTGGTCTCTTTCTTTGCCTAGTTCTTGACTGCTATCCATTTGTTTGACTGTCCTGATCTAGGATTATATAAACCATATTCTAAAGAAGGAAGATGAGCTACAGGAAATGACAGTCAAGGATTCCAGGACGGAGGAAGAACGAGGCAATGCTGCAGACCTCCTCAAGCTGGTTATGGTGAGTGGATGTCCCACAGCCCAGTGATCCTGCTGCTGTCTTGCTGTCAGGGCCTTCCACACAGAGTGCATGTGGAACAGCCACGTCACTGTCAGGGCCTTCCAGACAGAGTGCATGTGGAACAGCCACGTCACTGTCAGGGCCCTCCAGACAGAGTGCATGTGGAACAGCCACGTCACTGTCAGGGCCTTCCAGACAGAGTGTATGTGGAACAGCCACGTCACTGTCAGGGCCTCTCAGACAGAGTGCATGTGGAACAGCCACGTCACTGTCAGGGCCTTCCAGACAGAGTGCATGTGGAACAGCCACGTCACTGTCAGGACCTTCCAGACAGAATGCATGTGGAACAGCCACGTCACTGTCAGGGCCTC
>PVIU01009948.1:0-72778 GCA_004026605.1 Ondatra zibethicus | reverse complement strand
GAGCAGAAGGTGGGAGAAGATGAGTAAGGAAGTTAGGACCGTGAGGGGCTGGTCCACCTACTGAGACAGTGTGCCTGAACTAATGGGAGTGCACCAATCCATCTGGACTGGGACTGAATGAGCATATGATCAAACCAGACTCTCTGAATGTGGCGGCGAATGGGGGCGGATGGAGAAGCCATCAACAATGACACCAGGAGCTATCTCTTCTGCATGTATTATCTTTTTGGGAACCGAGTCTTTTTGGATGCACACCTTCCTAGTCCGGGAGGGAGGGGGGTCGGCATTGGACTTCCAACAGGGCAGGGCACCATGCCCTCTTTTAAGGAAGAAGGAGGAGGGAGGAGGAGTGGGGGGGACCAGGAGAAGTGGAAGAAATGTAAAAATTTTATTTATTTAATTATGTTTTTGAATGGAAAAAATAAAAGAATACGAAAAAAAATAAAGATGAAAAATACACAGAGAAAAAAAAAGTGAGAAAAATGAAACGAAATAGACAAACAAAAAAATCTAAACAACAACCAAAGAATCTCAATATTTTTGCTACTCTGAAGTTCCACCAATAACTGAAAAGCTCGGTTTCACAGACAAGATGTATCCCTTTTATTTAAATACCAATTCAGTTTGAACCATATGTAGATTCTGTAGTTGTAAGTCATGTAAACTCTCAGTGTTTTGAGACTCAGTTTTCCCATTTGCAGAAGCAACTCAGTTTCTGTAACATATTAGGTGATAATCTAATTAGCATATGGATAATATTTTAGCATAGCACCTGCCTCTATTAGTGGTTATATTTTCAGCATTAATCATAATACATAGACATTAGTAAGAGTATTATATATATTCTGAAATGTAACTCAATTGGCATTTTCTGCTAAATCCAAATGCTTTTAAGTGTGTTTTAGGTGCTTTTTACCCATGATTACTGTGTTGGCTAGTTTTATGTCAACTTGACACAGCTATTGTCAGTGGAGAGGCAGGAATCTCAGTGGAGAAAATGCCTCAACAATATTGAGATGTATGCAAACCTATAGAGCATTTTCTAAGTCAGAGACTGTTGTGGGAGGTACCAGCCCATTGTGGATGGTATCCCCCACTACACTGGTGGTCCTAGGTTTTGTAAGAAAGCAGGCTGAGTAAGCTACAGGAAACATGCCTGAAAACGGTATGTCCATGGCCTCTGCATCAGCTCCTGCTTCCGGGTTCCTGTCTTATTTAAGTTAGTGTCAGGACTTCAGTGATATAGAATTAAAAACCTTTCTTCCCAAGTTGTTTTTGGTCATGTTGTTTGATCACAGCCAAAGCAATCCTAACCAAGACAATAATATTTCCTGAGAAACATTGTCGACTACGTGTATGTCAAGAATCATCTTATAAGATAAAGCATAATTATATATGCACATACATATATAACCATATTCATTATATATACGTATGTGTGTGTATAATGCATATGGTTTTTCTAATCCTCTTAGTCAATAGTGCTTTTTCAGTTGTTATTCTTAAGTTATCTCTCTTGGAAGAGAGAACAATCATGTTTTTTTTTGGGAGTTCAGTGAATTTTTTTTTTAATATATCACTGAAGTCAGAAAGAAAAAGTCTAGTATTTTTCCCTCTCTTTGGCTCCTCACTGTAGTAAAGCATAATTTGGCTGAAATAATGAGATTCAATTGCTCATAAGTAAGCTGCAGTTTCCAGTGGCAGCCAGGCGGTGTTTGTTGTTGAATCTCCAGTTTCAGACAGGAGCTTGGTTATTGACTCATCTGTGACACATTTACTTCAGATTAAGAATCTGGTAAAAAATGGGGTTAGGCAAAAATTATAGTAGGTGAGTCTAAATTGTCACAAAACGTATTCTGTCTTCATGTTCTTTCCCTTGCAAGTACATCCCAGCCCTACTTAACTTGAATAGATACCAGGAAGCTGCAACTAAGAAGAAGTCCTCAGGCATCATGTATTTCTGTTTATTCAGATCTGAATTCAAATACTTCGATTTTCCTAAGTTCCAATTAATTAATTGTTACTCTTATTTGGAAGAATTTATTAAATTATGCAAGAATCTGTATGTCTTTTGACTGCTTAGAATTATGTATTTGTGCCAAACTGGTTGGTGTTCCCCAACCACACTTCATAGACAAGCTCAGGTGAGTTCTACTTGAAGGAGACTTTCATGAAAGATGCTCATATCACAATCTTTGTGCTGTTTGTGAACTTGCTTTGTGTTTCTGAACGTGCTTCCTGCTCCTATTTGCTAACCATTTTTTTTTTTTGCTATTGCTCTAAAGTCAGAATTTAAAGTTAACTTCTTTGTAGGGAAAAAAAGTGGAATAATCAAGCAAAAGAGAATGTAAACTCTTGTAGGCAAGGAGGATTAATGAAAAAGTATCTCGTCAGTGCATAGGGCTCATGAATACCCCTCCCCAACCTTCATTTGATACTTGATGAGAAATTAACAATAATTCATCCTTGAATCTGTACTTTTTGGGGCATTTGGTGATGGGACTATTGGATGTAAGAGCTTATGTATATGAACTATCCATGATGTGACCTACAGACAGGGACAATGAAGCCTTCCCTCTGGCTTTCCATATTTGTCAGATATATTTGACCAGCCAGAAACCTTCTTAGGCACATGTACTTCTCTTTTGAGCTACTCCAAACAACTTTCCTCTTTTCTAATGTGAAGTGAACTTGCATCTGTATACTCAACGTTTATGACCATCCTGAACTTAGATTTGGGAAAGGTCTCTGATTGTCTGCATTTAACCTGCTATGGATTTCTGTCATGGCTTATTTTTACTAGAAAAAGAAAATCCACTAATGAAGAGTGAGAGCTACAATAAATAGCATAAGCATACGTGTTTAAAAAGCAGCTAGAAACTATATGAATTTAATTTAGCAAAATGATAATAGGGTGTTTGGAATCTCCAACTCTGGGTTCCTGGCTAAGTTCAAAACAGTACTAGGCTTAAGTTCCCTCTTATTGATCAGGCCTTAAGTACAATTAGACACCTGCTGACTACACCCGAGATGTATGTCACTATTGTACCTTCGAGACACACTAGCAGGACAGTCATTATTGTAATTGGCCAGCTTTATAGTGGGGTAAGAGCACTGATAAGTACTAATAACTATTTTCCCTTCGCAGCTTGCATAGCACCCTTCTGATACTATGAAAGCCAGCCTTCAGAGCAGGAAGGCTTGATGTAGATGACAAGGGGCACTATGTTATCCATTCTTCAAATTTTATGTTGGGGAACATTGCCATGGTGTTTTCCAATATAGTTCTAACTTCTGACACCTGGCATACCTCAAGACCACCAACTTGCTCATTCAAAGAAAAGATAAATTACTCCTTATAGAAATTCATTTAAAAAAACACAAATCTGCTTAATGTTTGTGGGTCTCTGCATCTGGTTCTATCTCTTGCTAGATGAATCTTCTCTGATGACCATTGGTTTAGGTACCAGTCTATGAGTACAGCAGAATACTGTTAGTCATCATTACATTGACACTTGTGTTTGGTTCTATCTACATAGGTTGCTGAGTCACCAGGTTTACTTTCCTGGCATGTGTTGTGTTGTAGGCTAGACTGATCATTGGTTGGCAATACCCTCAATCTCTAGGCCACCCTTATTCCTATACAATCCATAGGCAGGAAAGACTGTAGGTTGAAGGTTATGTGGTTGGGTTGTTCTCCCACTCTTTCCACTTGAAATCTTGCCTGGTCGCAGGAGATGACCAGTTCAGGTTGCATATCCACTATTACTAGGTGTCTTAGCTGTGTCGTTTTGTAGATTCCTGGGAGATTGCCTTGCACCAGATTTTTACCTGATCCCGAAATGCCAGCCTCCCCCACTTTCAGTGGTTTCTTTAGGTTCTCTTCCCCTCCATCTTGTACAACCTGATCACTCATTCCCATTCCTACCTACCCACAGTCCACTCACGAAATCTTTTCTACTATCCCTTCCTAGAGAAATACGAGCATCTGGGTCTCTGAATTTTAGAATAGTTATCCTTTATTTTACAATTAATAGCCACTTATGAGTGAATATTATGAATATATTATGTTTGTTTTTCTGGCTTACCTCACTCAGGATGATTTTTTTTTGTCTAATTCCATCCACTTGTCTTCATTTCTTCATGTGACTGTTTTTAACAGCTGAGTAATACTCCATAGTGTAAATGCAATGCATTTTCTTCATACATTCCTTGATTGAGGGATGTCTAGATTGCTTTTGGATTCTGGCTACTACAAGTAAAACTACTATGAACATAGTTGAACAAGTATCCTAGTGGTATGTATGGTTGCGCATCCTTTGGTTATATGCCCAAGAGTGATATAGTTGGGTCTTGACTTGGTAATTCCTGCAGAAGAGGGGGAAAAAATTGTAGAAGCCAGAGGGTTTAAACACATCACAAGAAAACTCACAGAATCAACTAACCTTGGCTCACAGAGTCTCACAAAGAGACTGAACCAGGGAGCCTGTATGGGATTGACCTGTATATATGTTACAGTTATGTACCTTGGTGCTCTTGTGGGACTCCTAGCAGTGCAAACAGGGATTGTCTCTGACTCTTTTACAGGCTTTTAGAACCCTATTCCTCACACTTAGTCCCCTGGGCCAGCTTTAATCCACGGGGAAATGCTTAGTTTTACTGCAACTTGAAATGTCATGTTTTGTTGATACTAATAGGAGACCTGCCCTTTCCTAAACAGAAATGGAGGAGGAGTGGTTTGGGGGATAGGAATAGAAAGGTTGGAAAAGGAGAAGGACTGGGAAAAGAGGAGCGAGGGGAAACTGTGTCCAGGCCATAAAATAAATAAATCAATTTATTTGTGGCACATGATGTGAAACTCCAAAAGATTCAATAAGGTAGCAAAATTAAAAAAAATAAATAAAGGAAATCTATGTTACATATTTATTTATTTTCATTTTATATACCAACCCCAGTTCCCCTCCCTCCTCTTCCCCTGCCCCCCCATTTTTCCCCATCCCACCCTACAGGCACTTTTCAGAGGGGTTAAAACAATATCTGGCATACCAAATTGAGGTAGGACCAAGCACCTGTCTCCTGTGGCTGAGCAAGGTAACCCACTATAGGGAATGGGCTCCAAAAAATCAAAAAAAAATGTTCATTCACCCAGGATAAGTCCTGGTCCCACTGTGTCACCCACCTTCAGAGGGCTTAGTTTAGTCCCATGCAGGTTCACCAGCTGTCCATGAGTCCATGAGCTTCCACTAGCTCGAGGCAGCTATCTCTGTGGTTTTCCCAATTGTGATCTTGACCCTGACTTGCACATATGATCCTTCCTTCCTCTCTTCAACTGAACTCCAGGTGCTCAGCCCAATTCCTGCATGTGAATCAATGCATCTGCTTTCAACAGTTAATGGATATAGATTCTGTGATGACAATTAGAATCGTCACTAATCTGATTATGAGGTAAGGGCAGATCAGACTCCCTCTCCACTATTTTTGGGGTCTTAGCTGGAGTCATCCTTATGGATTCCTGAGAGTTTCCCTAACACTAGGTTTCTTCCTATCCCCATAATGGCTCCCTCTATCAAGATACCTCTTTCATTGCTCTCCCTCTCTGCCCCTCCCACAACTTGAAATTTGCATGCAAATGGATGGAACTAGAAAAAAAGAGTGACATAGTACCAAGACCCAGAAAGAAAAACATGTTATGTTTTCACTCATAAGTGGGTATTAGACTTAATGCAAAAGATATAGGCTACAGTCCAGAACTCCAGAGAAGCAAGGTAAAAAGGAGGACCCTTAGGGGGACACGCATGGAGGGCCCCAACATTAAGAAATGAAATTGTTAGGGTCCTTCTCATGGCAAAGTACAATTTTTCTCTTTGTCTCTTGCAACTTGGAATTGTGAAGCCAGCATGCTGTGGATGGTTTGGCTACCCAAGATGGAACTGGACTAAACTTCCCTTAATTGGGCATGACAGCTTCTTGTAACACAGGGTGTTCTGAGGCATGCTGAAGATCACAAGTCCTTTTCAGGGCATTGTGTCATCATCAAAATAACTATACTTGATAACATTGAAAGTTAACAGATCTTTAATCTCCACTTCATATTATTTCTGCTGAAAGTGTTCTCCTTTCTTCTTCAAAACTTTGATTGTTGACAAGTACATCATACTCCCAGGGTTCTTCCATTTCTAATTCTGGTTGGTTCTTTTGTGCAAGATTATCAATATCGTTGTATTTTCCAGTATGGACAAACTTTGTGAACTGTAAGAAGATTAGTGGTAAATTTTACATTCTGCCATTCATATATTACTTGAAGAAAAGAAAACCAGAAATATGAATATTTGCTTTAAAATAGTAGAAAGCACAAAGAAAAATAACTGTGCATGGTACCTGTTACATTATCAATAATTTTTAGAAATTCTTCTATCTATTGTGTTGTGTGACCTTCACTAGTAGCATGGTTTGACTTGGGATCTCCTAACGTCTTACCCAAGACACACTTTTGGGTGAGTCTTCTAAATGTATTTGACAGAAACTTAAGTGAGCAGGTAGGATTTCCCATGAAATTCGGCAGTACAATTCTGTGGGTTGGAATCTGGGCTGAAGAAAATTGGGAAAAGAAGCGAATGAAGCTCCATGATTGTTAGTATGAGTGTTTGGCAACTTCTTTATCCATCCATCTATCATAAAACTGCCTTCTACTGCCCTTCCTTCCCCACCATGATGGGTCTGTATCATCAAACTGAAGCAAAATGAACCTTCCCTCCATTATATAGTCTCTTAACAGGTATTTAGTCATAGCAACACAAGGAGTGACCAACACAGCTATTATTCTGGCATATCACCATGGTAGTACATTGTGGATTTCAAAATAGATCAAGGTACCTGGAAGCTTGTGTGAGGAAGATATTTTTAAATTTGCTTCAGGAATTGTGTAGGAATGCCTGTCTTTCTACGGTGAATTACTCTAAGTTTGACAAGATCATCATTAAGGCATGTAGAAAACTTTCTTTGATTGTCTAGACCTCTGTTACTTCATGTCCCACATGGAATTTTGGAGTTAGCTTTTTTTTAAAAAAAATTATAGATTATTTATTTATTTATTTATTATGTATATGATATTCTGTCTGTGTGTATGTCTGCAGGCCAGAAGAGGGCACCAGACCTCATTACAGATGGTTTTGAGCCACCATGTGGTTGCCGGGAATTGAACTCAGGACCTTTGGAAGAGCAGGTAATGCTCTTAACCACTGAGCCATCTCTCCAGCCCTAGAGTTAGCTTTTTTAAACCTCTTTTTAAAAATAAAATGCTACTTTTTTCTATAAATTGGACTATTTTGAGATACTTTTGTTTCAAAGAAGTAACTTTATTTTTTTTTAATAGAATCTACTCTAATTCTTTGATGATTTGGAACACATTTATTGACACACATTAGATTGCAGCCATATAAGTAAACTCCAGTTGATGCTTCAGATAGTCTTCTGAGGTCTGGAAATGGCCAGATGAAAAGCACATCTGCTGTTCCTCCAAGGTTACAGTCTATGGTATTGCTGTGGCATGCATGATACAAATATTTAGGGATGGAATCACAAGCACGAAAGAGCTTTCCTTGTCCAGACCTATCACTGTATGTCTGTGGTTTGGTACCATTTAGGAAATACCTGTGATATACCAGTAACTAGGCAATGCTGCAAGATAAAGCTCTTGTACACTGTAAAGATTTGTCACTCATGTTGGTTTAATAAAATGCAGATTGGCCAGTAGTCAAGCAGGAAGTATAGGTTAAGTGACCAGACTAGAAGAATTCTGTGAAGAGAAAATATAGGGATGTAGTCATTAACCAGATGCAGAGGAAGCAAGATGAGAATGCCTTACTGAGAAAAGGTACCAAGCCACATGGCTAAATATAGATAAGAATTATGGGTTAATTTAAGTTGTAAGAGCTAGTTAGTAATAAGCTTAAGCTAAGAGGTCAAACAGTTTGTTATTAATATTAGCCTCTATGTGTTTATTTGGGATTGAAAAGCTGTAGAACAGGCAGGACAGAAACTTCTGTTTACAAGGCAAGTATTTTCTACTATTCCCTCATGGAGTTCTCACAAGAGCTCTGAGAAATTGGAATTACTTTATTTTTCTTATGTTACTGTCTATAACCTCTATTTTATTTTCTTTTTAAATGATAATGATATATTTTTCTTTCTCAAAGTTTGGAATACTGTAGCCATGGCCAACACAGAATACTTTCTGAAAACATATTTAAGGGTTGGACCAATGTATTGACTACTGGTGTTTGAAATAGGTTATAAAGTACCTTTGGCAAAATATCAGATATTTACTAGACATTAATATTTAGTTTTGAGGTAAAACCATCAAGGTCTATTTATACTTAAAAATTAGCCAAATAGAAACAGAAATTAACCAATATACTGACAGTTATCTTAAGATGTAAGAACACTGGTATTGCCTCTTTCTGGGATATTAACTTTCAGGGTTCTTGATATTCCAAGATACAGTTTAGGCACTAATGAAGGTTTGATCCAGTTCTGATGGGGCCTGCATGTGGGAAAGAACTGCATTTGTGTTGTGAATGTAAGTGCCTTGGGTCCATCTACTTTCTCTTCATTTTGGTTTATATGATTATTTCCTTTCTACCTTTTACCTTTTGTTCACTTGGATTCTGCTCTGCATTACCTTTTTAATCTAAAATAGTTACTTAGTTATAAAATGTTTTCCCTTCTTGCTTTAGGGGCTTCCTTAATTTCCAAGAGGTTGCATTTTCATTTTAATCCAATTCTATTTATTTTATAATTTTCCTTCTGATTTTTTTCTTTGACACTCAGGTTATTTAGGAGTGTGTCATTTAGTTTATTGCTATTTGGAAAGTCCCAGAGCTGTGCTTTTTTCAGTACCCTCAATTTTATTTATTTTTTCTATTAATGTCAAATAACAGATTTTCCATGGTTTAAAATTGTATTTATTAGGCATGATTTTATGAGAAATATATGGTCTATCTTGGTAAATATGCTACTTACTCTTAAAAGAATTTTTGTTGTGTTGCTGTTGGGCAATATGTTCCATAAATGTTCACTGGGTCATGCTGACTGGTAATGCGGTTGTACTCTGAATTTTGCCTTTCAATTTCCTCTCTTAATGTTGAAGGGAACTGAAAACTTCAAATACATATGTATTATAGATTTCATTTTGCCAGTTCATCAGATTTTCCTTCTTGTATTTCAAAGTGTTTTAATTGTGCAAATGTCTACAGTAGTTCTCTCTTTCCAATTTGTTTATTTATTATTATGAGAAAAAATGTTCTATATGTGATAGAAACAATTTTTAAAATAACATTAAATTTTATTTTTTAAATTAAAATAAAATTACATCTTCAAACCTTTCTTTACTTCCCTTTCTATGTACCAGTCCCATTGCTTTCTCTGAAATTAATGCCCCCATTTCTATTATTATTGTCCCTTGAGAGTTTTCAGTTTCTTACAACATGTTTTGTTCATACTCACACACATATTCGACTTGTTTCAGATCCATGATGCCTTCCCTAGCCCCTCAAATTTTGTCCTTTTTCCTTTTTTTCCCTTTTTTAATTGATTTTATATAGCTCTACATTTTTCTCTGCTCCCCTCCCTTCCTCTCCCCTCACTCCTTCGACTGTCCCACAAGGTCCCCATGCTCCCAATTTACTCAGGAGATCTTGTCTTTTTCTACTTCCTATGTAGATTAGATCTATGTAAGTCTCTCTTTCCTCATTGTTGTTTAAGTTCTCTGGGATTGTGGTCTGTACGCTGGTTTTCTTTGCTTTATGTTTAAAAACAACATATGAGTGAGTACATGTGATAACCGTCTTTCTGGGTCTGGGTTACCTCACTCAAAATAATGTTTTCTAGCTCCATCCATTTTCCTGCAAAATTCAAGATGTTGTTATTTTTTTTTTCTGTGTAGTACTCGATTGTGTAAATGTACCACATTTCCCTTATCCATTCTTTGGTCGAGGGGCATTTAGGTTGTCTCCAGGTTCTGGCTATGACAAACAATGCTGCTATGAACATAGTTGAGCACATGTCCTTGTGGCATGATTGAGCATCCTTTGGATATACCCAAAACTGGTATTACTGGGTCTTGAGGAAGGTTGTTTCCTAATTTTCTGAGAAATCGCCACACTGACATAAAAAGGGGCTGTACCAGCTTGCATTCCCACCAGCAATGCAGAAGTGTTCCCTTTTCCCCACAACCTCTCCAGCATAAGCTGTCATCAGTGTTTTTGATCTTGATTCTTACAGTTGTAATGTGGAATCTAAGAGTTGTTTTGATTTGCATTTCTCTGATAACTAAGAATGTTGAACATTTCCTTAAGTGTCTTTCAGCCATTTTAGATTCCTCTGTTGAGAGTTCTCTGTTTAGGTCTATACTCCGGGGTGTTTTTTTTTTTTTTTGTTGTTGGATTATGTGTTCTTTTGATGACCAACTTCTTGAGTTCTTTATATATTTTGGAGATCAGGCCTCTGTCCGATGTGGGGTTAGTGAAGATCTTTTCCCATTCTGTAGGCTGTCGTTTTGTGTTGTTGACTGTGTCCTTTGCTTTACAGAAGCTTTTCAGTTTCAGGAGGTCCCATTTATTAATTGTTTCTCTCCGTGTCTGTGCTGCTGGGATTGTATTTAAGAAGTGGTCTCCTGTGCCAATGCATTCAAATGTACTTCCCCCTTTCTCTTCTATAAGGTTCAGTGTGGCTCAAACCTGTACAATAAAAGAACTTCTGAAGGCATCACAATTCCTGACTTTAAACTCTACTACAGAGCTACAGTACTGAAAACAGCCTGGTATTAGCATAAGAACACACAAGAGGAGCTATGGAACTGAATAGAAGAAACAGATATTAATCCACACTCCTCAAACACCTAATTTTTGAAAAGAAGAAAAAAAAATATCAAATGGAAAAGAGAAAGCATATTTAACAAATGGTACTGGCATAACTGGATATCAACATGTAGAAGAATGAAAATAGACCCATATCTATCACCATGTGCAAAACTCAAGTCCAAATGGATGAAAGACCTCAACATAAAGCCAGCCACACTGAATCCTTTTAATTTTAGCAGATCATTTGAGATGAATTTATACTGCCCAGATAGTCTTGGATATGTTTTCCACTGGACTGGAGCATGATCATTTTATTAGGAAAAATATTTAAAAACTGCCTCTTTCTCTCCCAACAGCTAACAGTGATTATTTGTTCCACATTGGTAGATGAGACTGTATACCCAAGTCCCCTCTCTGTGCTTGGTTTTGGTATGGTTTGGGCTCTCCATTGATTCTGTAGTTTTTAAGTTATTCATGCCTTTGTATTTATAGGGATTTCTTATAAATCATGTGGAGTCTTACTCTGCACTTTTATTCAACTAGCAATCAGGTAGTCAGTCTGATAGCACAACCATTCTGTGTATTCATATTTCATTAGTTCTAAGACTTCTTTCCCAGATGCTAAAATCTTAGAATGCCCTTACACAAAATGGCACAGCATTTTCAGAAGACCTGCGTCTTTCTTTCTATAAACTGTAAATCAACTCCTTATTTCTCCTCACACCTGGTACAGAATAAATACCATGTGAAGAGCTGCTATTCCAGTGCAGTGCATAATGAAATGAAAGCTTGATATTATGAAACATATAAATGTACTTTTGAGAAAAACATCTTTTAGAAAAGGGGCAATAGCTCAGTTGGTGAAGTTTTGCTTCTCAAGCATAAGAACCTGAGTTTGATCCATGGAACTCACACAAAATACCCAGGTGTGGTGGCACACACTTCTGTTCTCAGCACAAGGTAAGGTGAGAGAAGAGAATCAATGTAACTAGCCACTCAGCCTAGCCTGCTTGTCAATATCCAGACTGTGTGAGATCCTGTCTCGAAAAATAAAATGGCCCATTCCTAAAGAATGACACCGAAGGTGGACCTCTGGCCTCTACAAGCACATGCAGTCATCTATACACACACATAGCACACATGCATGAATACACACTCATGCAAT
Source organism: Ondatra zibethicus (assembly GCA_004026605.1). Classification (NCBI taxonomy): domain Eukaryota; kingdom Metazoa; phylum Chordata; class Mammalia; order Rodentia; family Cricetidae; genus Ondatra; species Ondatra zibethicus. The sequence goes on along the minus strand of PVIU01009948.1, from coordinate 60,754 downwards.
GTAAACTCTCCCCCCTCTTTCTCACGCATATACACACACTCATACATGCATTCACACTAGTCCCCCTCCCCCGCAACTCTCACAGAATTTATTTTTCATCTGCAGCTGGTGGTACACATGAAAATTCTCACAGAAGGGAAACTTCCTATCCTGAATGTACTGATATCTTCTTACTATTATTCTATGTTAGGTCTATTGTTTCCTGTCTGTCTTCTTCATTTTTCTTTCTTTACTGAGAAAAAAGTGACAGCCTTGTATTTTGGTTTCACCTCCTTTGTCTCTGAGTTACTGAGATAGTGTTTGTCGCCACAGAGGGGTCCACACTACAGTTTCTGGATTGCTTTAAGTTACAGTGACCTTACATTAAGTGCAGAAATCTTTTATTTAAGGGAAAATTTCATATTTTGACAAATAATTTTAGAACGTTTTTCATACACATAGTTTTCAAAATATGATGTTCATAATGTTGTTTTTTCTTTAAGCAATAGGTATACTTAAAGAGAGTAAATAACAAGATTTATATCTATCTAAGTAATTATCATGTGTACTTTTCTCGAATTCTTTGATAGAGCTCCTGTGCATAGAAAGTCCTTTAACCTTTCTTTTAAATCGGATGTGCTAACAGTAGTTTTGGCTTTACATAAGTGTAAATACTAATTTCTCTGTCACTTATGAAAGATAGTTTCACTGATGAAAATTGTGCACTTTGAGTTTAAAATTTTGAGAATTATTTTAGAGATGGTGGTCCACTGTGTTCCTTTACCTCTAGGCCACTCCTGTTCTTACATTTGGTCTCATGCTCCTGGGTTGTTCCAAGCTCCAATCCCTGGAGTTACTGCCCAGAGTTCTTCTCAATTTACGATTTTGAACACTTCACTTATGAGACATTGAAGGAGACTCCCACACAGCAATGGCTCCTCCTGGAAGGAGGATTAGGCATGAACCACACCCAAACATTTGCTTTCACTGAGAGATCCTTTGTTAAGTGGGGAAGAAAAGTTAAGGTGGCTGCCTTCTGACTCAGGCAGAAAAATAGCAGCAAATGACCCTGCACCTGATATTTTAGAAGAGAGAAAAGGGAGGTCTGTGTTAGAGTAGGCTACGATCTAGTGAGATACCTTGATTGTGTGTATTAATTAGGTGAAACAAGAAGGGCTTTAGATTGCTGGACGTTAATACTTTGTTAACTGGGCTTTGGTAGTCAGCCTCAGGAGGAGGAAGTTGTCAAATAAGGGAACAGACCTTGGGGGCTAGCTTTAGGTCTAACCTGGTTCGGTTTTGTTTTCTACCTATCTGTCTGTCTATCTATCTATCTATCTATCTATCTATCTATCTATCTATCTATCTATCTATCTATCTATCTATCTATTTTAGCAAGGCTTTCCAGAGCCATGTTTACCAGATACTTAAACTGGCTAGAATCCCTTCATTTCTACCTTTTTCATTATTGAGAGGCTGGATGTAGGGTAAGTGGTTATCTTTCTTTCTGGCTTCTTCCTGCTGACATTGAGGCATTGTCATGAATAACATATCTGGGTTGTTGGCGAAGGTTGGGAAAAGCAGACGTGTCAGTGGATGTCCGAGTTCTGAGTTTGGCGAGACCACCTAAGGTTAGGGAATTGTAGTCTGTGAGGCTTGGTTAGGAGGTAGATTCCAAGGGCACAGTTGGTGCAGGTTCTGGAGAAGCTGAGGCAGTCTGTAATTGATTTGAAATCGGTTGAACAGATAGACTAGGGACAGAGGCGAATTTAAGGAGTGTATTTTTTTTTCTCTTCGATATACATTTCAAACTGTTAGGTTCATGGTATTGGTAGTTGGTAAAGGAGACCCAATACCAGGTAAAGAGGGAGATATTCTAAAAAAAAAAGGGGGGGGGGAGAAATCCTACCCTTAGTAACAGGCAGCAGTCAGGAAACATTAGCTTTCTTTGTCAGGAATGCTTATCTGGAATTTGGTTGAGAGTTCTTGAGAGAAACCAGGGAAATTGAGATTGGTAATATAAAGTAAGTCAAGGAACAGCTGCTCTTGAAAGCAGGGTCTGCTTATATAGTGGAAAATACAATTTGAGAGGCTTCCATTATATCTAAATAGTTTTGGGGGTGTGTTCATGTGGATTTTGGAACTGAACATGTATGATTGGGGAAGCTCATTGCAGACAGAAGGATGGTCTGTAACAGCCTTTGGAGGTTGTTGTGGAAAGGTTGAAAGAAATTGGCTTGGGTTCCCAAAGGGATTTGGGTGGTCAAGGGGACATCATTCTGAATTTGAGGTAGGGCATTGGCAACTGGGGTATCAGCGGTGACAAGTAGTGTAGCTATTGAAGGGCTTTGAAGAGAGGAACAAAGAAAACAATAGAAGGCTTCATGGAGGTACCAGTGACCTTTAGGAGAGAGTTTGTTGGATGACAATGACCCAAGTGAGAACTTATCCATAAGAGTATGTGTGTATCGGAGATGGCATGACTTAGGTTTGCTTATTATGTATTATAATTGGGAGTGTATGATTTATTCAGTGGTTGATGTCTGGATAGTTAATGAATTTAGGGGAGTCAGTTGGCAGTGGATTTTGGTAATCATGTAGACAAAAAGAAAGTAGGAGTTTGGAAAGAGAGATGGGATTTTGGGAGAATGAGTGATTATGAGGGAACAGGAGCTGCAGAGCGAGGCTGAATACACTAAGTTAGGTTAGGAGAGTATTCTGTTTTGAAGGAAGGTTATGTATCTGGGTTATCTTATCGTCTGGGTTATATAGTAGGGTAGCTTGCAGGGATGTGGAGTAGGCCATAAAAGTGGGATGAATTGTGAAAGTGGGCTGGTGGCTAGACAGGCTGTAATGTCACTGTGACTGTTGTCTTTACTAGTAATGGAGGGCTCATCTGATATAGTCATCTGACAGGAAGGAGCTGCCAACTGTAAAAAAAGTATAGGCAGAAGTAGCTGGATGATGCTCTCGTGTATGAGACAGATGGGATAGAAGATTTTTGCGAGTTTGGGACAGGAGTCCAGGGGCTTTAAGTTTAAGGAATTGATTGTGGATGGGAAGAAAGTGGAAATGTAGGAGTGGCTTGGTATAGGGAGTATCAGGAGTGAGTATTCAGGGATTCATGAACAGAGAGGGAATGAATATGGGCAAGGTGATTTAAAATGGGCTTTTGTGGGTTAGTGTGAGAGAGAACCCTAGGTGACTTGGGGAGAGGAGAATTGAACTTTGGAAGGTGAGAGATGGTAACTTTTGGAATTGAAGAAATAGAGGGGCGAGTATCAAGTTGGCTATCAGAGAGAGAAGAATTATAAAGGAGGAATTTGTCTATGTACTAAAGCAGGTGGGAGAGGAAAGGGAGACAATGAGCCAAGTCTGTAGAAAGTATTTGGCCAAAGAGCTGGGCACTGTCTTTGAATCATTGGGCAAGGGAAATCCAGGACGTGATTGTTGAGTATCAGGGTATATCTATGTGAAAGAAAAAAAAGTTTTGGAGTGAAGGTCCTGGACTAGGTGGAAAGTCCTGGACTAGGTCGTGAATCAAATATCCTATATATCAAATATTTACATTACAATTCATAACAGTAGCAAAATTAAAGTTATGAAGAAGCAATTAAAATAATTTTATGGTTAGAGGTCACCACCACATGAGGAATTGTACTAAAGGAAGGTTAAGCACCACTGCTATAGAGAATAAAAGGAATTCAAAACTGCAGAATTATTAAGCTGGTTTTTATCTGTGTGGAGAAATCTTTTGCAACCCAATTCACCTAGAGTATTGAGTCTTTTTTCATAAAGAAAAGGGACAAGGTAATTACTCTCTGCCTCTTTCTTGGGAAGTTTTGGGGAAACTACAACTCTTTGTTCCTTCTACCTTTTGTATCTTGACTGTCAAATATAATCCTATTGGAGCGTTGCTCTCACACTGCTTCTTGCACATATGCATACAGTTTTCAGGCTGTTCTTTCAGATGTAGAGGAAGGAGATGACTGGAAACTATACAAGGAAGTCCATGTCTCTCTGACAATTATGTGACTGAGCATCTGACCTAGACACACAGATCAGAGCCTTTAGTGTGATTTATGGGGATCTCTGAGATATTTTTATTGTGCTTCTCTTAGGTGGGAGCTCTGAGATCCAGGAGAAACAAGATAGACATTCTGGCATGTTACTATATTCTGCCCATCTTCTCTTGCTTGTTAGCATGCTGTTTTAGGGTCACGTTGCTCCAGTAGAATTACTTTTATTATGCAAATTCTAAATTTTTCTTAAATTTGCGACAAATATATCAAGATAAACAAGATAATGTTTCACACTCACCACCAGTCGTTGTTAGTAGTTTAGAAATTAACTATCAGGTTAGGACAGAGGTTTGTTCAATGCATATTAAACACCATGTTTGTAAAGGAGTGAAGGAAATTTGAAGCTGTCACTGCCAGCAGAATTCCAGATTCTCTCAGAGATTTTCAAAGAAATAAAAGTTAACAGATTCATCTTGTTTATCCTACCCATGTGTGTGTGTGTGTGTGTGTGTGTGTGTGTGTGTGTACATGTAAACACATATATAATCCATGTCAGAAGAGGCATATAGGCCTCTGTTCACTTTTGCTTTTGGTTTCAAAAGCATTATATCAAGGAGAAGTATTCATTGAGTACCTGATAGGTGCATCTGAATTCTACACACAATGAAAAATATTTAGTCATTGATTCGTCGCCAGGTGTTCAGATGTTTACTGCTGATGTAAGTGTCTTCTTCTGAGGACCGTTTAGTAGACTATAGTTGTTTCCTTTATCATGCTTTGAAACAAAAATTCTTTACAAAAGAGATGCCCTGAAGTTTAACTTTGTTGTCAGGATGTCATTGGTGTTTAGAAAATGAATGGCAGCTTTTCTCAGGCCTGGAATCAGACACTGAAGAGCAGGGAACAAAAATAAGTGGTTTCTTGTCCCTTCTCTGTTCTTTTCTCAAGGGATATAGAACCACAGACATTAAAACTGTCTTCAATCAAGTATTTATGTCAAGGTTTGAACAAGGTCTAACTCCTAAACTTCACAACACTTTGCTATCCATTTTTCAATTTCTGTTAATATTCTAGACATAACTTGGAATGAAAAGCCCCATGGATTTCTGCAGACAGTTGAAACATAAGCATATTTATTTGTTACAATAATAAAATGTTGAAATAATTAATGCTGATTTTGAAAGCTGTTAATTTGGCATACAAAAATTATTAATAACTTTCAAACAGTTAAACAATATTAGCAGTTATTATGAGTAAGGGAGAGTGCATTAGACAGATAACATTAACAAGAACATAATATCCGTTTTGAGCCAGCAAATGTTTATAAAAATTTAAATGCTAATAAAAAGACAGGATAATAGAAATTAGATTATATCACAATGCTAGTCTTTAGAAACATTAAAAGCAATATTTAATTTTTAGTTATTTAATTCAGCTTAGGCCAGAGTCTTTCAATGAAAAAGGTCCCATTTAAGAGGCGTTCATATCACATGAACATGAATTAAAAGCAGATTTTTAGCTCTGCTACTTCTAAATGTCATGAGGAGGTAAAACCACAAAAGAGTGGAAAATATCCTTGGGAATCATCTTTGATACTGGCTGTGCAAACTAGAAATGGTACAAAGACTAAAAGGAAGAGCAGAAAGCAAATGAAATAGTTCAGCTAAAATTTGTTTATCTTCATTAAAAGAACAAATGAATTTGATTCTTCAAGAGGCAGTCTCTTATCATTTTCACTTGGTACAGAGCAATTTTTTTAGCATTTCTGAAATAATATTTAGAGAATGTTATTTTAATATCTGAACTATGAAAATTTTGACATTCTTAAAAGCAGGAGAAAATTCTTTAAAAATCATTCTGGATTACCCTAATAATTTACAGCTTGACGTGTGTATAAATCTGTAAAGAGTAAACATTTTTTCAATAAATTAGTGTCCAAGGTCACGTCTGAAAAAGTCATCTACAAATGCAGCATCAGGAACTCATAGCACACCCCAGGATACTAAACTCTAAACCCAACCATTCATGTCTGTAACTCATAAACTGTCATGTTCATTTATATTTTTGAAGATAAAGTGAAATTTATGATAATACAAAAGATTGACAAAAATGTTTGTTATTCAACCATAAGGATATATGAGTCATTTTTACCCAATAGAAGTTAACCAGTTGTTTATTTTATTTTCAAAAGTTTTTTTTTACTATGTCCTCTATCTTTGAATTCTGTATGTGTTTTTCTTTCTTCTAACAAATTTCTTCAATGTTATAGACCTTTCCATTTTCCTCCACATCTCTGCAGAGACTGAGACGCAGGCTGTCAGTGGAACTCTAAAGCTGTGGTAGTTGGTTCATATTAGCCCATAACCAGATTTCATTGCATCTGAGTTCCTGAACCCTATGTTTTTATATTATGCCTAAATGTTGCCCTTCAATTTTGTTGCAAGTTTCTTGGAATTCATTCAGAAATTCACACTCCCTAATATCCTCTTTCTCACAAAACTTATACCATATCACACTTCTTGCTTCTTTGAAAGTCTGCATTGTTGATCACTGTGACCAGTGAAAATTTGGGGCAAAAGTTAATCATGAATATAAACAAACAAGGAACATTTAATCTGTGCCATGATGGCCCAGAAAAGAAATGGGTGGGTAGGAAACTTTATAAATTGTTGTGTTGTCGAAAATGTGTTCAATTACATCATTTCAATAGGCATTCTATGTCCATCAGTGCAGAATCTGGTCCCTAGTAAACAGGTAAAAATGACCATTTTAAATAATTATTCCATTTATTTGTTCCTGTATTTGAGTACTTTTAGTCTTCCCTCTGAGAACTGAAGTTTTTCAGGAGATGATGGCAGGCATCTCTTTTCCCAGGCCATTCTGAGGAACTAAAATGCTTCCCAGCTTATTGACTTCATTCAGCAGAAACTTTGTGGCCACTCCCAGTTCCAAGGAAGTCAACATTCCACGCAAACAAACAGCTGACTCTGGGATAGACTCTCACACCTCCATCACACTTAATGGGTAAGTGACCAACTGACTCTGGGATAGACTCTCACACCTCCATCACACTTAATGGGTAAGTGACCCACTAGAAAGAGTTTTCACCTTGTTAATGGAATCTAGTTGGAGTATCTACAAAAATAACAGACTTGAACATTTTGTGACCCTCTGGTTTCTTCAGCATGGAGTAGTATCTGCACTAGCTCAACTTCAGGACAGGAAACATCACAGCTCAAAGCCTGTGATCCTGCAGAATGCACTTGCTGCCAGTGTCACTGTCCACATGCTTTTTATGTCCCACTATTGTATTGTCATCAGACATGCCAATGTCCCACATCAACAAGTATAAAGTGCCCTGATCGAGTACCAGTTGCTTCTTATGGTACTTTAAGCATAAAAGGGTTAAACAAATGTCACATGGGAATAAGTATAAAGTTATGAGAAGCACAGTCCAGACTTCTGTCAATCACTAATATGGAAAGAATACCATGCACAATGCAATTAATTTCTTCCTGGATAGAGGGTCTTTATATCAGAACTCTCCTTCTCAAGACAGAAAATTTTGTTTTGGATACATTTTACTTCTAGAACAATTTTTACTTATAAAATTTACTCTCTTTAAAATTCTACCTGCAACATCTCTATATCCCAGAGTATGGGTTTTCCCTTCCTGGGAGTTTGAGGTACTTAGTAACTGCTACTTTCTCCTCATTTTCATTGTACTTTTACTTCTTTTCTCACATTTAACTCATATTCTACACTAAAATTCCATGTGGTTCAAAGCAAAGTACATTGTGATCTTCTGACTCGATGACATATGTTACTTAGAGTCTAGCATTGTTCATCTTCCATCTGACTGCTTGAAGACTGGGACTGTGGGACTCTGTTTCTTGCTATGCATATCCCCTTTCTATACACCCCTCTATATTCCTTATGTTAAAGCATCCTGAAATCACTCAGTCGTCATATCTACTGTGATTTTCCCATCCATGATGAATTGGGAGCTGTGCTTTTTGCCTATGTTTCTCAACATGCACCATCCTATGTTCTTTCCACCATATAGAATCCTGAGCTTGCACAGCACTGTGGGAAAAAATAAGCTTTCATCTGCCCACAGATTCCTAGACCAAGCACAATGCGGAGGCTCCTTGGATGACAGAAATGCTTAAGTTCAGGACAAACAATTGAGTAAACAGGTGATCTTGATCTTCACGTTAAACACTCTGAACACTGTAACCAACATTCTACATATGCAGGTCCATTTTAGTTAAGAAATACAAAAAAAGTTGATTCCTGAGTTTTTGGGTGTGTAATTTGTGAAGAATTGGGTCAGTGGCTTTTCACTTTTCTGTACTGTTGTTACCAGCAAGGTCGCCTTTCCTTTGCCATTCTCAACAGCCAACTTAACATCTTGAACCCATGCGACCTGACAGTTTTAATTTTTTCGTGTGTGTGTGTGTGTGTGTGTGTGTGTGTGTGTGTGTGTGTGTGTCTTGAGATTAGCTGCCTTACACAGCATCCTATCATTTAAGGGTCTGACAAGCAGAGTGACAGAATTAAGATACAAGAAACACCAAGAGTAAACTATATATTATGTACTACTGGGTTGTCAGTTGTAGTTTTAAGTTTTCTTTGAAACTAATAGAGTGGCATTTCAGCCTGTGAGCTTGATGAGAAAATAGTAGAATCCTGAGACACAAGTTTGGAAAGGTAGGCTAGTTGGATTTGGGTAAGTGGAGAAGAGGCAAGCTATCCTGGTGTTTCCCAAGTGGAGTTGGTGAACAGACACAGTGCGAGACAATGAGATGTCTCATGTGGGAGAGTTCTCTTTTCTTGAGCAAGACTGATAATGTAAGAGACAGCATCAAGGTGCAACCTGCCTTGTCTCAGAGATTTCCTGTCTCTATTTAGGATGTGTAGTAAAGAAACAGTTTTGAGGAAAGCTGAGAGAGGAGGCAGGTGGGACAGTACAAGTAACATCATTATTTCTTCCTTGCCTGTATGATATTGCCATGAACCAAATCACAATATTCTCCACTTTCATGTAGATGGATGAGACCATTCATAAAGTCAGCCTATCAGACACTCTATTAAAAAAATACTTCTTTGCTGTTGGACTCCCTGGGGGAAGTGGACATGTACAGAAAAGAAATTTGATAAGGTGCATCAGAGTCAAGTTATTGGACAATGTTGATGGAAACTTTTTGATTCAACCACACCCTAATCACAACTGAGGGGCCCACACCTTCTTTGATTCTCAAAGCTCATTTGGTTTCTATCTCTCACCAAATAATAGGGAGTGAATTCTGCATCTGCAAATATAGCTCTGTCCATTAGAAGCTCCTGTCACAGAAAAACTACACCTTAATTTACTTAAAACAGTCTTAAATTTATGCTTGTTTTACTACTTTGGGATTTTAATTATGCTTCCCCCTAGACATACAAAGGTATTGTCATTCCATAATGCCACCAGGACTTACACTGGCACACAGAATAAGGCATACATAGATACATAAGATATTGTTGAAATTAAATAATTTGAAGAGTGATAGTATTATCAATGAAAGCATGCTTTGTCTACATTACCTTATAATTACAACTTAATCTTTGTATTTAAGATTTTTAAATATCAGTATTCTCTACAAGTAATAATTATTACATGCGCAAATGGCTATGGTAATATGAAATAATTAGAGTTTAGCCAAGTAATCTATGAGTGAATCAATAATCATTTATAGAGCTCTTTGAACAGAAAACTTGGCTCTGTGCTGAGAGTCCAACATGTCACGCTTTTTACCATTCAGCCAGTAGATTCAGGCCCCGCAACACTACAGCTATGGCCACCCGGCAACTAAAAAGAAGGGGTGAGGGTCTGTACTGAAAGGCAAGAATAGTGCTTTGTGTCTGGAAATTACTCCTGTAAATTTTACAAGTTAGGAACAGTGCTCCGAATCTCAAAATGGGCTTTTTTTTAAATGATAGAGAATATTTGAAATATGGTTAGTTATAACATGACTTTTCTCATTAAAATTTATACTTCCAACATACAGTTCTTTAAGACATATCGTTAATTTTGGTGCACAACATTTTTACTATTTGGTAGGGATCTATAATAAATTCTACTAAAAATAAATAAATGAAAACTATGGCTTTTACAAACTAAGAAAGCTCCAAGTGCTTCAGGATGCATGAATAACACAATACAACTTTGGAGCCAGTGTTGGTCCCCAGATGGAGAGCAGAGAAGAGCCATTGCAGCCGCACTGGGGACGGGACTGCCTTGACTGCCAGGGAACCAGTACTACTTGTGAATAAAGGAAGCCTCACCATCTTCTGATTGCCAAGTGGCGCCCCTTCCCCAGCATTCCCATAAAATTCTGGATTCCCAATTAGCCTTCCCTTCTGGGGACTGAGCAGACAATCGTGATTTCCAGCCATGGATCTGACCCTTTGCCAAAGGACCATCTGCAGCCACAGTGTTGCAATCCACCTGATGGTCATCAGAGCCTCTGCCTGAAATCTCCTGCTACATGTCCTAGCAGGCAGGGCTGAATACACTGAGACATGGACACCACCCTACATCAAGTCAGAAGTAACAGCATGCACATCTTGGGCCATCAAAGTGGTTATAGGTACCTATAGTGTTCATGGGCCAGTCAAATAAAATCATCACTGTTTATTAAGCTTCTCCTAAATAACAAATAACCCTCCTATTTGTGTATATTACTTCAAATTTTCATAGCTACTAAGTGGTGCACCAAGTTCTTAGCCTAAGAAAAAATTCTGATGAATCATTCATGTAAATTCACACCTAATGTGTAGTCAGGGCTTCAACCCCGCCCCCCAGCCAAGAGGCTTCTGGGTGAGTTGTTATTTATTATCTGCTGTATTAGTTATTTTCCTTTTTCTTACTCATTGCTTGAGATTTTATGCATGTGAAAGAATGTTCTGATTAAATCCAACCGCACTCCCTCCAGTACCTTCACCATCTCCCCACCATTTTCCTTCCCAATTTACACACACACACACACACACACACACACACACACACACACACACACACACAGTGCATAAAGAGCTACCTATATGTGAATTAGGTGCAGAGCTGTAAACTGGATCATGGGTTCCCTTCCAGGTACCGAGTCCCTGCAGAAAATTGACTTTTCATCCCCCAGATCCTCTCAGTTGCTAATAGTTCTTTATCCAAGGACTGGGGCATCATGAGCACCTCCACAGTCCACACCAGGATTTTGGCTACCTTGATGTTGTGCAGATCCTGTGCATATGGTCACAACTTCTGTGATGTCTTGTGTACAAAGAGCCTGTCTTGTCCAACAAATACTGTTTTCCTGAAGACTTTCAGTACTCCTGGCTTGTACCATCCTTGCAATTGAAGCAAGGTTCCATCCTTTTCCTTTTTCTCTTTATTTCCTCTAGCCCCTCCCAGCTTTCCTTCCTCAAACCACTCCTATTCTCCCCAATCTCACGTTAATAACCACTTTTTTCTTTGATTATTGTTACATAAATGTGTATGTATGTGTGTTTGTATGTCTGTATTTGTATATATTCACAAATATATACAAACACAAACTTCTTTTTGCTGCTGGAATGTCTGTGATTGCAAGCCTGATAATTTTGTACAGGAACACCAATTACAATCCTTCTGCCCATTTTTTCACAGTGATCCCTGAGACTTGGATAAAGAGGGTGTGATGTCGATATCCCATTTATGGCTGAGCTCTCCAGTATTTTATTCTCTGTGTGGTGACCAGGTGTGGAACTCTGTATTGGTCTTTATTCACTGCAAAAAAGAAGCTTCTTTGATGAATGTTGAGAGAGCCACTAATCTAGGAGTGTAAGGATAAGAATATAGAGGGGGAATTTGTTACTATTTCTATTTAATCAAATAAGAGTATTAAGTTCTCTCCTCTGGCTTAGGATCTAGGCATCCAAAGATTTTTTCCCAGTGAACTGTGTCAGAAATAAGATCTATCTTGTGGAATAGCCTTTAAATGAGGGGGAAACGGTTGGTTATTCCAATTGTATTCATACCACTTTTGCTTCAGTTAGAATGCTTCGGCAGGCCAGTTGTTATTGTACCTCACAAGGTTCACATCTAAGAAAAATCGTTGCTTACTTTTCTCCCTGGTGATTTACAAAGGACTATGCAGGTTACCAAGTTTGGAAGAAGCTACCAGGTAAGTACCTCTTGATTTATTCTTGTTCTGTGACTTAATTATTTGTTGTCTTCACTAATAGTGTTTTACCATCAAGTTCTGGAGGATAACAAAAGCAATGACAGCATCCTGCCATGCTTGAAGATCTATGGACCACTTACTAACAACTCTAAAAAGTGTAATACATACCTTGCCCTGAACTTTTTTATGATATATTATGGTATCTTGGAGAGGCATTGTCTCTTAGTTCCCATTATAGGGTAACATTACTTATATTCCTTTTATATATGTACATATTTTATAAATCTTATTCACTAGTGAATTTCTATACAGTTTTCTCAAAGGTCTTTAGTGTTCATTATACTTCCCCATACTTCCATTTCTACATTGCTTTCCAGTGGTTTATTTTGACTCTAAATATGACAATACGCTCCATCTATGGAGGCAAGGCTAGATGGCACAGTCACTAGACACCTGCTCACAATGCACAAGGAGTAAGGAGACAGAGAAATGAATTTGGATGCTTCACTTGCTTTTACTGTTTCTTCAGCCTAGAACTCCAGTGCATTGGATGATATCAACCACATTTAGGGTGAGTCTTCTATCTTAGTTGAAGGTTTCTGGAGGCATTTTTACAGAAACACCCAGTGGTGTATCTCTACAATAATACTAAATCCAATCAAGTTGATAAGACTAGTAACCAGATTTATAAAGAAGTTTGTTAATATACTAGAAATAATAAGTGAATGAAATTAATATAATGCATTGAAAAGAACTTTGCATTTTGAATTACTTTTATAATAAAAGTATTTGGTTGTTTGAATTATTCAGTAAAACAATTTTTTACTTATTTAATTACCAAAATATTTTTCCAAAGTTTTGGCCTGAAAGTTATTTTAAATGATGCTATATACCTTCTCAATTAATAAGCAGTATGATTTGAGTTTCATCCGTTATATATGCTATCTGGGTAGGTGGTAATGGTACATAAGTGAAAGTGATGCTTTAATAATTAAGATTTCAGGAATGTACGATGTACTGGTTTTATAGAGATGGAACTGACAAACTCCTGGCCTAACTGCCTTCCTGCACCTTGGTTCTATACTATGGCTTGATTATCCATATCAATAGGAGAAACAGTCTAGGCCATCTAGGATACACTCAAATGGCTGAGCATGGAGCTCATGTCACCTCCTACAGACAGAAGCTTTGTCTATTAGTGGACAATGCCATATGCCCTAGCTCTGTCCTTTCTTCCTCTATATTCATTCATACCAGCCTTCTCACACACAAACTCAGAGCCTCTTTTTTGTTTATTTTACATACCAACCATAGTTTCCCCTCCCTCCTTTCATCCCCTTCCCTCCCCACCTCCCTTCTACCCCCTTCCACTCCTCCTTTATCTCTGTTCAGAAGGGATAAGGCCTCCCACAGGAGTCAACAAAGGATGGCATATCAAGTTGAGGCAGGACCATGCTCATTGCATAAAGGCTGGGCAAGGCATCACATCATAAGGAATAGGTTCTAAGGAACCAGCTCATGTGTAAGGGACAGGTCCTGGTCCCACTGCTTGGGTTCCCACAAAAGACCAAGCCACAGAAATCTCACCCACATGTAGAGAGCCTATGTCAATATCATGCTGACTCCCTAGCTGTCAGCCCAGAGTCCATGAGCTCCCACAAATTGTGTAGGAGGTCCTTCTGTTTATGTGTTGCTTTCATTGGTTTAATAAAGAAACCGCCTTGACCTTTTGATAGGGCAGAACTTAGATAGGCAGAGTAGATAGAACTGAATGCTGGGAAGAAGGTCAGAGTAGCAGAGCACCGTGGATCTCCTGCCTGGGACGGACACTGGTTAGAATCTTGCTGGTAAACCACAGTTATGTGGCAATACACAGATTAATGGAAATGGGTTAAATTAAGATGTAAGAATTAGCGAATAAGAAGTTAGAGCTAATGGGCCAGGAAGTGTTTAAATGAATACAGTTTCTGTGTGATTATTTCAGGTGTAAGCTAGCTGGGCAGCCAGAACAAAAGGGCCTGCACTCCTTACAACACACAAGCTCAGGTTAGCTGTCTCTGTGGGTTTCCCTACCATGATCTTGATCCCCCTTGTTCATATAATCCCTCCTTCCTCTCTTCAACTGTACTAGCTGAGCTTGCACCAGTGCTTAGTTGTGGATGCCTGTATCTCCTTCCATCAGTTACTAGATGAAGGTTCTGTGGTGACAATTAGGGTAGTCACCAGTTTGATTGCAGGGGAAAGTCAGTTCAGGCACCCTTTCTATTATTGCTAGGGGTCATCCTTGTGGGTCCCTGGGAATTTCCCTGGCACCACATTTTCCCCTAAGCCCTCTCTATCAAGATATCTCTTTCATTACCCTTCCCCTCTGAGCCACCCCCAACTCAACCATCCTGAGCACTCATGTTTCTATCCCTCCATCTTCTCCCCCTTTACTTCCCCATGCCCTCAACACACCCAGGACATCTCATCTATTTCCACTTCCCAGGGAGATCCATGCATCCCTCTTAGGGTCTTCCTCGTTACCTAGCTTCTCTGGGGCTGAGGACTGTAGTCTGGTCATTCTTTGCTTTATATCTATTATCCACTTATGAGTGAGTACATACCCTGTTTGTCTTTCTGGGTCTGGAATACCTCACTCAGGATGACTTTTTCTAATTCTATCCATTTGCCTTCAAATTTCATGATGTTATTGCCTTTTTTTCCATTGTGTAGATTTACCATGTTTTCGTTGGTTGAAGGCATAGCTATATTTTTTTGAGACACAGTTTCTCTCTGTAAATATCCTGGCACTTGCTTTGTAGATCAGACTATCCCAGAACTCACAGAGATCTTCCTGTATCTGCGATACCTGGGATTAAAGGCATGCACTACCATCACCAAGACAGGGAAACTTTTCTTAAAAATTATTCTGAAATAACTTTAAAATAAACTAATATCCAAGAAACCCAGGTGTATTAGTTACTTTTCTATTGATGTGATAAAATAACATGAGCAAGTCAAGTTACTAGAAAAAAGAATAGTTTATTTGGACATATGATTTCTCGGGGCTTGAGTGCATACTGTGAGGTAAACCATGACAACAAGCAGCAGACCTGACAGAACTAGGAAGCTGAGACAACACATCTTCAACCCCAAACGGTAAGTGAAGAGGGCAAACTAGAAGTGGGGTCCAGGCTGTGAATTCTACCCTGATGGCATACTACCTACTGTAAGGCCGCACCATTTACCTAAACCAAACTGCCAACCAAAGACCGAAGGCTCAAATAAGTGAACCTATAGGGACATTTTCCACTTAAACAAATATCACAAATAACTGGAAATATTGGAATAAATCATTGAATAAAAAGGAGACTGTGAACATAAACCTACCTGAATAGATACAAAGTTTTCATAGCCTTTCTTAAATTCTTCATGTATTCTGTTTTTGTTTTTGGTTTTTTATACAGGTTGCATCTTCTATCTCATCACATGGCATCTCAGGTCTCCATCGATCTTTGGTTGTCCATGATATGAGGTGATGCCTTTTTTATGCCAAATAGAATAAAGAGGTACAGGTGGCTTTGGGTGGGGATCTGCTTCCAACCTCCTGCCCACTTTTATTCTAATTGGAGAAGTACATGACATCCTAGATGATCATACATGGCATAAAAGGGCCAAAGATTGACTTGGAAATTATTTCTAGATTTACATTCTAACTACCTATAACACATACTTTCCCTAAAACTCTTCTTTCAAATTTCTTTCCAAATATATAAAGCTATATCACAAAAGAAACTGTGAGCATCAATCTACTCTGTAAATCAATAGACATAAAAGACCAATATCCTATGTGGTTCAACCAGTGCCAGCCAAAGGCTCTCTTTACTTCCACCTGAGGGCTCAAGTTGAGATAAACAAATAGATCAGAGGACATATCAATCTATGTATTAAACCTCACAGGGCACAGTCAGACATCAGTGTGTGTCCAATCATGCTACCCAAGGAAATTTAAATTGGGTACAAGAAATAGCTGTGATGCCCAATCCAACTTAATGATAAAATCCAATAGAGTAAAATTTAGGTAGAAAATAAAGAAATAAGTTGAATGAGTGATAGAGTTGAATTGGATTCTGAAGGTCAAACAAAGGCACAGGAGGTCAAAGGACATCTGAAAACATTAGGCCATGGCTAGGTTATGGGTCACTCCTTGAGAAATTATTGAAACCAGAATAGGTAGGACATACTTCAAAGCCCAATACACAGGGGTAAGAGATAGGAGATATTTAGCATATCGTCAGCAATCCAGCTTTATATAGTGAGTTCCAGGCTATCCAGATATACATAATAAGACCTTGTTTCCTCTTCCTTCTTCCCCTCCTCCTCCTCCTCATCAGCTGCTGCATCTTTGAACTGAAATTATGGCTAGGCATGACTACCCACCTTTAATCTTAGACCTTAGATAAAGGTTCAGATGTATGTCTTTGAACAAAACAGAAGTTGAATTCTAAGGTCATGTATTTATTTACCCTGAATCAGCTGGAATTTACTCTTTCTAAATATTTCACACATAGCACAATTGGATTCAGAATCCTGGACAATTTAAAAACTTTGTAGAGAATAATAACTCCACCCCACCTTAAAATGTCAAGGACCATTAGAAACATACACAACAGAAGACAATGCCTCCGAGTTCCTTCTTATTTTTGTTATTTAATTATTTGTTTTTTTTTGAAACAGGGCTTCCCTGTGTAGCCCTGGCTGTCCTGGAACTCTCTCAGTAGACCAGGCTTACCTCAAACTCAAAGATTCACCTGCCTCTGCTTCCCAAGTACTGGGATTAAAGGTGTCAGCAACCATCACTGGCTGCCTCTAAATTTCCAAAACATGAATTTTAACACTAATCTCTCAGCAATATTTGTCAAATGAATTACCACATCTCCTTAATCGCTGAATGTCAGAGCAGAACTCAGCAGTTCTCAGGAGACAGGCAGGGTGTGATGAGATAGGAAGGAAGGTGCCAAGCACAAGTGGTTCATCAGCTTCAATCCTAGGGGTGAATTCCAAATGGCCTACTGCTTGCTGGGAATGGTTTCTGTGCTGAGAGGCAAATATCATTCAGATAAATGCAGATTTGGTTACTTCTCAGGTATGTTTTCTCTCACTTTATCATGGCATTTCTGCCTAAATCTACCTTCTGTATCCACACTGTGGCATGTCCTCAAGATAATTTACCCTATTCAAATTCTACTCAAAGTCAGGACTTAAGTCCCTGAAAGGGGATATAAATAAGATATGAGGAAACTATAATGAGATATGGATTCATCTCACCTGCTATTTATCTATCCTTTATCTTTCATCTATGTGTTTATGTTTATGATCATGTTTGTGCATGCAATCATTTCTCGTGTGTCTATAGAGTGTCTATTATCTTTTAACTATGGTACAACTATCATCTATCTATCTATCTATCTATCTATCTATCTATCTATCTATCTATCTATCTATCTATCTATCTATCTGCCTGTCTCTGCCAGTCTGTCAAATATCTATCTTACAGGAGTGTCTTCTCTATAACTCAGGTTGGCCTTGTACTCTCCATCCTCCTACCTCAGTACCAGAGAGCTAGGATTACAGGTTCTTTCAGGTTTTTTTGTTTGTTTTATCATGGAAACATTAATGTTACTGCTGTTTGGCTTGTAAATAGATGCTTCTTACTGACAGCCTGGAACTAGCTCTTTCACAGCACACAATACAGAAGTATGTCCCTACAAGCTCTATGGAGAAAACCTTTCTTCAAGCACATTTTTTTCCAGCAAGAGTGTCTTTATTGAGCAACAAGCTGCAACTCTGACTGAAACAGATGACTAACTCCAACTCAGTGGGTCGGTGGTACTTTCTGCGAAACTCAGTAGGTCCATCCTTTAAATCACCCTGGAGAAGAATTGACCAGCATGAAAGAACACGTGCCCTAAGACAATGTCACATAGAGATACAGATGTGCAGCAGAATCAGTAGAAAAAAATCTTGTGCCTACTGTGTAGTACATGCTGCTTTTCACAATGTACTGATGTGACATGATGGGGTGAGGATACAATTTTAGAAAAAGAGATAATTCTAATCTTGTGACTTAAGTACCCTTGGCTATAAGGTTTATTGTTGTTGTTAATAGGTTTGCCTCTGGGTAGTTTACAAACAAAGGCAAAGACAGAAAATGCGTCTGCTAAATTCTTTTCTGTCTGAATATTTAAAATTTGAGAGGTGAAGAAATAATATTTCCATCTGATTTGGGATATGATTACACTGCAGCCTACATTGAAGTGTCTGCAGAAATGCATTGGGTGGATGACATGGGCAGACATACACATACACACACACACACACACACACAGAGAGAGAGAGAGAGAGAGAGAGAGAGATACATACATACATACATACATACATATATACATACATAAATAGATGGAAAGATAGATACATAGAGAGGTAGGTAGATAGATAGATAGATAGATAGATAGATAGATAGATAGATAGATAGATAGATATAGAGAGATCATACATACATACAAACAGATAGGGAGAATAGGGGATGTTTAAGCTTCAAAAACTGTTTTATCTAGGACCTCAGGTGTCCTTCTTTTCTTCTTCTTTTTTTTTTTACATTCTTAACACTTACTTTTGTGTGGTTGTTAAATATTTCCCCAAATTACTTCGATTTCCTCTATGTTCTTATTTATAAAACATGCTAGGACTCATTTCTATGTTCATTCTATTTCCACACTCTCTTTATTGGTCACAATTACAGATTCCATGCAGTTTGAGTTTCCCCTTTATCTCTTATTTCTTCTCTGATCACAGGGTGTTCCATGCTATGGAACATGTGTTGCTCCAGTTTGTCTATCATCCACAGTGCTGTTATGTAGGTTTCCTTGATTTATTTTTGGGGGGGTTTCTTCACTTAGATAAAATGCACATTCTTCTCAATGTAAGTTTTAATATTAATGCTTCATATTTTTCCAAATCTAGGCTTGTCACCTGGGATGCAACTATCTTCATAGACTTAAACATCTCCTGCAAAGTATTTGACTATCCTTTCCCTCACCAATGAGCTGCAGGGCCAGAAGCATTGAACAACTCTCCATCTTCTACTGCCCCTTACTCAGAGGCCAATGCGTTGTAACTTTTCTGATTGTACTTTAAGAGAAAACTAAAATGGAAGAAATGAAAGAAAGAAAAGTTACAAAATGGTTTTATATCAAGTAATTGCAAAAATCACAAATTTTAGATTTTATGGCTTAACAGATAATTAATGACCATGTAAGTTTAAGTTCACCATGATTTTGGAAGGAAATGAAATTTTGAAGCCATACATAGTATATTTATAAAGATGACTGGTGTGTAGGAATTTAGTGAAGTTAAAATATCCATGACCCCAAGTCATTCCTGTGAGCTATACTGCCAACAAGAATACCAGGAGACCAGTCACAAATTCTTCAACAACTTTCAATTCATTTGTTTTTCTTCACCCTTCTCCCTTCTCTAGGGTTTGTTGTTACAGTGACAGAGCTGAGGATGACTTTCTAACACTTGATAACTCTCAGGAAGCTCTCTAGGTATTAGTTTAGAAAGTATTACAGAGATAAAATTTCAGGAAGCCTGTGAGGGACATATACAGAGATCAAGGGATGACCCTTCCTGTGTTTTTTGAATGTATGTGTTTTTGCCGTGCACCTTAGCCCATACTGTCAGACGCAGTTCATGTGCTGTGGGTGAGTACATTGATTGACTGAGGCTCCTGTAATGAACCAGCACAGACTGAAGTATTTAGCTAACAGGCATCTATTTCCTCACATTAGAGCAGGGAAAGAACAAGGTCTCTGCAAGCCTTGTTGTTCCATGGCTTTGCCCTTTTGCTTACAGATGGCTTCATAATCTCCCTAGGCACGCTTTCCTCTGCTGGAGCATTTTTGGTTTCAAATTGTGTGTTTAAATTTCCTCTCCTTACATGGACAACTGTCATATTAGATTAGGGTCTGCCTTAAAGGCTTTGTTTTAGCTTAATTACCTTTTGAAAGGCCCTGTTTCCAAACATAATGACATTCTGTGGTACTGAGATTGAGAATTTCAACAAATGAATTCCATGGTAACACAATTGAACCCATACAGTTATCAAATCTCATAATCTGTTTAAGATAGTGAGAATCACATTGGATAGTAAAAGGAAGAAATATGGTACATTGTTTGGGTGGTGTACCTCTTACCTCCTACAGAGAGTACAGTTTACATTAATGTTTCTTCTTCCCAGGTCTGTGCGCTCTCTGTCAGACTCCCTAGCCTTTGTGACTGGAACACATGACCATTGCACTAAATGTCCTCTTTAGGTCCAAATATTTAAAAATGTTAGTCAAGCCTGTTGCTCTCTGTTGCCCTTCAGTTTTCCTGTGTGTTAGCAGTGCAGGAGAGACCCTAGAGAGATGGCACAGTGGGTGACAGGGATTGCCACATGCGCATAATGACCTCAGTCTGAATCCCAGTCCCTACTTAAAGAGCCATTATGTCTGTGTGCACCTGAATTCCAACTCTCTGAGGCTAGAGACAGGAGGATCGCTTGGATTAGCCAGCTCAGAAACAGTACCTATGATGTCTTTTTCTGCCCATCTCAAGCATGCGCATCTGTATTTGTGCTTGTTCTCTCTTTCTGTCTCTCTCCTCTCCTCCACTTTGACACACATATTAGCAGAAACAATTTCTATTTTTAGTTTTGTTTAGTGACAATTCCATACACATAATGTATCATGATTACTTTCCTCGCCCCAATCCCTGTTATCTCCCTCACATCCTTATTAACTTCCCTCCCCTTCTCTGACATACTTTCCCCCTGATTCATGATTTTGGCTCTTGTTTTGCAACAAGTTTAGTTTAACCAGGGCTATCTGTGGCCATTAGATTGGAAGTGTTCACTGGAACCTGATGGAATCTATGTTGGGTCCAACACTGAAGGTGATGATTTCCTGATCACTGGAACTATCAGTAGTATACAGTTCATCTGCTCACTCCAGTCACCCCCTCCAACAATATCTGACTACTGATGGGCGTTTTCTTTTGAAGCATCCACAGTTGTTCTGAGTTCATGCTGCCATGTGTGTGTCATGCCCAGAAGATGACATTTGCTAACTCCACTCTTATTTCTGGCTCCGATTCTTTTTGGCTCTTTTTGAAAATAGAAGTTTCTGTCCCACCAGGTACCACAGCCATTCAGTCCCAAGTAAACACACAGAGGCTTAAATTCATTATAAACTGTCTGGTTTATTAGCTCGGTCTTATTATTAACTATTATTACAACTTAAATTAACCCATAATTCTTATCTATATTTAGTCATGTCACTTGGTACCTTTTCTTAATAAGACATTCTAATCTTGCTTCCTCTGTTTCTGGATGACAACTCTAACTCTGCCTTTTCTCTTCCCAGAATTCTTCTAGTCTGGTCACCCTGCCTATACTCCCTGCCTGGCTACTGGCCTATCAGTATTTTATTAAACCAATACAAGTAACAAATCTTTACATTGTATAGGAGCATTATTCCACAATATTTCCCCCCTTTTCCTTCTCAAACCTAGACTCTGAATTTAATCACCTTTGTTTAGCTTTTTCCTTGACCATTTTCCATATCAACTTGTAACCAACACTCTAAACAAAGACACACACGTATAATTCATTTTTTAAATGTGGGTGTAGGTTACTTCCTGCTAATTGAGAGCACTGGTAATCTTATGGGGACCCAAAGAAAATTTAGGATTATGGACAAATCCTAGCTGGAGTATTCTATGAGGCCTGATCATCTCAGCCAGCAGTCTTGAAGCTGTTCTGGATGTAGACCTTAGAGGACAATGCAACAGAAGTGCTCTAAAATATTGCATCATCTGAGCCATCTGCTCCTACCGAAGATTTTTCAGGGGGTCTCCCATGATCAAACCTTTTCTTAACTCCCAATGAATCCTCAGCCTTTCATTTCCCGTGGAAACAAAAGCAAAAGTTTTCCTCTAGAGTAACGTATCTTTTGACTCAAATTTTGAAGTCAAGCCATTTTCAAAATACATAGGTTGGATTAATACAGCAGCATTTATAATCAAATGTCTTTTAGCAGCTGTTGCTCCTTCCTCAGCCATCAAACAATTCAAAGACAACAGAATAGCATAGAGTATCCAGATTCTCTGTGTATTTTTTTTATCTTTACGTAGCTTTTTTTTTCTTGGTCTATTTCTTTTTTTAAGGTCTTTTTCTATCCTTCTTCTTTTCTCTCCCAAGTGTACATATATCTTTAAACACATTTTGAACTGTTTGGAGTTTTCTTTTTGTATGAATATGTCTTTACTGTGTATCTGTATTGTTTCCTGACCACATGAGTCTTTAATATGCTAAGTGAGGTGGCTAGAATTAAAGTTGTGGCTTTGGCAGCTGACTCTGCCCCTTTTCTTAGATTTTGAGAATCTAGCTTCATGGACGAGACACCAGTGAGAGCCACATTTATTGCCACAACTCTGTGGAGTTTCTAGGTCCATGCCACCACCAAAAGTATGCTGGTGGCTGCTCATAACACTATTTAAGTTTTTGGCGCCAGAGCCTCTTAAAAGAACTGTGATGGTTTTGTAGCTAACTCTGAATCAGGAAGCCTCTCTTAAAGAAGCCGTGCTTCTGCGTGCAACCATCAGACAGAGCCTGACAGAGAAAGAAAAAGATGATAACCAAGAAGCTGCACTTGACTGTCTAGAATCCTTGTTTTTTTTTTAAGTTTTCTTAGGCTTTATATTAAAATTCTCGTCAAACATTTGGTTGTTATTTCTAGACACAAACTTCTGTTGTGCTGGGTCCAACAGCCATTCAGTCTCAAGTAAACACAAAGAAGCTTATATTAATTATAAATTGTTTGACCTACTAGCTCAAGATTATTATTAACTAGTTCTTACAACTTAAATTAACCCATAATTCTTATCCGTGTTTAGTCATGTCACTTGGTTCCTTTTCTCAGTAAGGCATTCTCATTTTGCTTCCTCTGCTTCTAGATGATGACTGAGACTCTGCATTTCCTCTTCCTAGAATTCTCCTAGTCTGGTTGTCCCACCTATACTTCCTTCTGGGCTACTGGGTCATCAGCATTTTATTAAACCAATATAAATTGACAAATCTTTGCAATGTACAAGAACACTATCCCATAACATTTTTTATTTTTATTTTATTTGTACTACAACTTCTTCTGCAATGTTCCCTGGATCTTAGAGGGAATGCCATTGATATCCTGTTTATACTGGACACTTCCTTGAGAAACTCATGGAAACTTAAAGTTGCACGAGGAACATGAGCTCTAGATTGCTGATTACTGAAGCAAAGGTCTGAGTTACCCTTTCCTTCAAAAAAGATGACAGGATGTAAGTCCAGCTGGTTGGCTATATGCATAGTGACAGAAGTTACAAAAATAACACAAGAGCTCTGAAACCTTAACAAGAATAATTTTCTTGATTTCTCTTCTTTGCTATTTCATTTAGCATGCTTAAGTTCCAAGAAGAAACTTCACCAGCTTCAGTATTTCACCTAGGGCTGGCTGTGAATACCAACCGAACAAAACCAGGTTTTCTCCCTGGACAATTTGCACTTCAGAAAAGCATTTGGAACTAAGTTTTCATATGGTAGAAAGTAATTTAATGTTGAAAAGGTAGAGCCAAGCATACATGAATAAATGCATATCCATTGCATATTAATAATGCAATATAATAATCTACCCTTCTCACTGTGAGAAGACTCCTCTGAGCCTTTTCCTGATCTGAAGATGGCGCTGAGCTCCAGGCCAGTTTTGACTTTTTTTCTTCTTGTTTCTAAGAAATGTTCAGGGTAGTTACAAGCAGATGCTAGAAAATCCATTTCAGGTGGAATACTGACATAGTTCTCTGAGATTTGAAAATAGTGAACCAAAATCCACATAGCCAAGTCAATAAAAAAGACTGAATAGGACCATTAGTTTTGATAATTTCAAAAGACACACTACAAGACTGCAATGGAGAAATTAAAGAAAAATAATCTGGTTTCCATTTTGGTATTGGGACAACAGCCATCAATAGCCATGCAAGGAAATGAGAAAGGGTGTGCTGTTGAACTTACTATAAAAGGGATTTTTGATTGGTAATTATATATTTAACTAAATCATGACATTGACTACTGTGATCTGTAGATTTCTTTCCATACTCATTCATCATGCACACCAGTCACTGTAATAGAGCTTAAGTAGCTCAAATTCTGTTCGGTGAGATAGATGAGTGACAAAAATATTTCAGGAGAGGGAAAGGCAAGTATACTGACTCATAGATAAAGAAGGATATAAAACCTGCTACAGTGATTACAGCATTACACTCTTCTAAGAAAGGCAAAGTCAAGGGCAAGATATTAGAGATGAGAAACATGGATTGTCCACAATGGTAAAAGATGTGTTTAAGTGTTATGACTAGAGAAATGAAGATGTATTGTGTAGTGGGAAAGGTGAGGCCAAAAAGGCATGGAGCTTCAGGTCTCTGGGATTTCATTGTACTGGCACTGAAAAGCCATGAGAGCATCTTAATTCTAAGACAATGCTAGTAGAACATAAAAAAACTACTGTAGAATCTAGTTCATTCTTGGAACCCTGTCATGCCCATAAATTGGAGGACTGTCCTCCCATTTAATGTCCAAATTTGCAGAGTATTTCTCTTTTAAATTTGGAGTTGTGTTTAATTTTCTTTTGATAATCTTAATTTATATTATGTTTCCATCATCCCACCAATATATGACTGTCAGTAACACAGAAATTGTGTATTTTCTATTTTGATATTTGGTTAGTGCTCATTATAAATGCTTTCCCACAACTGATAATCAACAGTGAGTGTTGCTAAGATTCTACACATTTGACTTTGTGAAGATCTTTCTATGTCAAGGGAGAATTCCAGGATAGAGGAATGATTCTCTCAGGGAAGTTTGTGCTTATATGAACATTCTGTGAGCTTCAGCTCAACAGAGAACTTTGAAGAAAAGATCAAACCATATGTTTACAAGCTGTCTTATGTAATAGATCTGGACTTCAGTGTCCTGACAGGTAACGTATGTTAAAAAAGTGCAGTATTGACCTCAAAAGTCAAATCGTGATACTCCGGAAAGAAAGTATAGTCAAAATAGTAGAGAAATTTCAATTCAGTTTTAACACATCTAGCAATGCCAAGGGTGACAACAGGAACAATAATGAAAATAGCAGCAGTGAATTTACCAGCAGCAACACACTAGGGGGATGTCCTCCACTTTGCATGTTCATGACATTAGAATATCCTCCTCTTTGTCATAAGTGGAGGGATGTGAACTATCTTAACCATGTTGTATTTGGTCACTGCTAGTGCCTCCTCGTAGAGCTTCTTTTGAGGAGGTCAATTTGCATGTTATAGGAGATAAAAATAAGAGTCCAGTGTTGGGTACCACTCTGGTTTCATCACTATCTTTATCATGTTCCATATTAAAGAGATAGATAGTAACATAATTTTGATTTGCTCCCATGGATTAATTTTGTGGTTCAATTACAGGAAGTGAAAATTTATCATTCTTACAGGAGCCAATATGCTGCTGTTCCCTTAGATTTCCTACTGGTCGGTACAATATCAAATTCTCTCTGATTGCTTGGGACAGTTTTGCCAAATGATGAAGTTGAGTTATAACCAATAAGGATGCAATTTGCTGCTGCCTATGAAAACCACACTTGCACAACCAAAAATTTTATGCACAAAAGTAACTTTCTCAATCACCATGCAGGTTGGAACAAGTATGATGCAGCACTGTGAGTATATAAAAGATCAAACACTAAAATACCAACAGCAGGAGTAGCACCTTTCTAATAAATGCCCTTTGCTCAATGAGACAGTTATCAGGACGTTCTTGAGAGAATAATGATTTGTTTACAATCCAAGCATGTTCTTGCAGCCCTTGAGAGGACGATAGAACACCTTCATCACATTTTTCTCCCTTACATCATCTTAAAATATAGTCTCCAACCTTCTGTAAATATTCATTGGATTGCTCACACATTCACAGTTAATTTGTGAACACCTACTGTGTGTTGGATATATATTAGCATATGTAGCCAAATCATTTTCCTTTTTTATTATTTCCCTTTGAACTTAGAGAATATCAGTCATGTAAATAAAACACACAGTAAATACTTTGCATGAACCATGCACAGCAGACCAACAACAATGCTTTCATCTTCTCAGGGATAAAGCAAAACTTTTATGGAGAGGTGATGCTTAATGTGCTAACTACTATTCCTACTATTAGCTAACTACTAAGTAGTAGTAGTATTCTCAGGTAAGGGATGTCTACTGTGTGAATTACAGTCCAGTAGTCAGATGCAGTACCTGTAATAGTGTAGGCAACACTATCATCCATCAAGGAGAGCGACCTACCTGTAGCTTTCCAGCTGAGCCTTGAGGCATACATCAGTCACTTGGGATGCAGGCACCCCTCCTTCTGCTATAAATGAAGAACACCTCGGGTAGTTGGGTCTATAGAGTGCTCTCTGCCCACTTTGCATAGTAAGCAGGATTTACATATGGAGACACTCTAAATCTGCATGGGCCAGGGATTTGTCATTTTCCATGCTTTTATATCTTGTCATGATCATTGAGATTGTACCCACCTATGAAATCACCTTTATCAAAACAAAAAGAACAGGATATATGACGGGAGTTCAGACTGATTGAAGACTTTACCTATAGGTTGAAGGACAACACACAACCAAGAAACTTGTACTAGTTTATTCAAACACCTTGCTCCATACTACCGATGAGATACATTATTTATCTATAAAATGGTCATGATGATATTATCATCTGTCTTACTGAGTTTCCATGAGGCAAACACCAGAAAGTAGAAATTAGTCTATTTCATCATAATTATTGTTATCATTATCCTTATTGTTATTATTTTCTGAGAAAAGGTCTCATGTAGCCCAGGCCTGTTTCAAACTCCCCAAGCTAAAAATGATGTTAAATTTCTGATACTTTTTTCTCCATCTCCAAAGAGTTGTGATTAGAGGCATCAATACCACTCCCAGTTTATGTGGGGCTAAGAATGGGATCCACTGCTTTCTCAGTGCTGGGCAAGTTCTCTAGAAACTGAACGACAGAACCACTTTATTTCTTATTAGGTAGAGCTGGTGGGAAACTGCTCCCTAAAAAACAGATCACTAGAATACGGCTGGTGTTCCTGGAAATCTCATTTACACCACCATGTCTACATTTCAGCCAATGCATTGTCAGCATACAAAAGAGACTAAGTTGAATTTTACTGATTGGTTAGTTGAGCTTTTATATAAATAGTTTGACTATCATGGACTTGGAGATAAAATGAAATGATCCTTATTAAATGCTGGTCAAATCCCTTTTAGACAATTGCTTAAAATTTTTCATGACATTAACATTCTTAAAATTCACATACAAAATGTAATGACCTCTCTTCCACAAGTAAATACAAGAATTCAGCATGGAATTGCATTAGCTGAAATAAGCATTTGATCCCTTCAGCCAAAGCCCATTTTTTTCTTCCATCCCCAAAGCCTAAAGTATATTACATCATTTGCAAATTCCCACATAGGTGGTGGATGAATAGCCTGTTTCTGTAATTAATAACTATTAAAACTGCTTGACTGATCATATCTTTGGGCTCCCGAATCTCTTCCATGCAGGTGTGTATTAATGGAATACATTAAATTCATATATTTCAGCAGATAGTAATTTATGATCTTTTATGAGATCTGTCAGGAGAAACAGCATGGATGTAGAGCTGTCTTGGGGCTTCATAGAGCAAGGTGGGCTCCTGACCTTAGGAACGCACACCTGTGCATAACTTCAGCCAAATGTCAGTGTATTAGCAGTTATCTTCAGGTGCCTAGCCGATTGTTTACTTCTATTATCTGAGACAGTCGGAGTAGGCGAGAACAGCTTAAAGAGACAATGAGGAAAAGTGTGTGGGAGTTTTAACTGCTTTATGTTGATGATAGAAAACAGAAAATGTACAGTAAAGTCAAGATTTTCCCAGGGATCACTCTCCAAAACCAGCTGTATGTGTGCCTTCTCTCAATGGTTGGCTTTCCATTTTCACTGACGTACCAGAACTATTGAAATACAGCTTTGAAGTCATCCACATCTCTGTGGCGAGCCATGCTTAGGACTGAAAATGCTAAGTGAAGAGTTTCCATGGTCAACTGAAACCATAGGAATAACAATTCTACTAACAACCATAGGAATATCATGGAGATTGTATGTCAACTAAATCTGAGTGGACAGCAGATGGAAGCCAGGGTGGTGAGAAGTCTGTGGACGAAGGTTGTGTTGAATGGCCCTGATGCTTTGCTGACATCGTGTTAGAGAAGGTGAAAAGCAATATCACTAAAATGTCCCAGCACATTTTACAAATGCCTTACAAATGTCTGTTAATGGCTTTGAATGAAGAAATAGGGTGGAAATGTCTCCAAAGTCATTATGATTTTATTTTTCTACATATGGTTATTTTTTTCTATTTAAAGAATTCCCAAACAAAAATTAGGAAACCTTAGGATTCCCTGTTTTGTGGGAGTTTACAATCTGAGCACTCGGCAGAAGCGAATTCTTGCCTAAAGTATTACACTCACTTCTGTTATAGTCCTTAAAGGGTAACTATGGAGAACTTCAAGGCATCACTTTCGAACAAAAGAGGATAGAGTTATTTTACTAATACTGTGGCTGAAAATGAAATTCTGGTGGAGTGGAAAATAACAACAACGGCAAAAATCCAACCGGAACTATGCAACCCGAGGGGCTTTGAGTGAAAAATAATCTCTTTGGTAGTAGGTAAACCCAGCCAGGCAGAGAAGGGCTGGTGTACTCAGAACAATTCTGGCAGGAAGAGTGAGTCAGACTGTGGCCCTAATGGATCTTCCCTTTTTCTATCTGTTGCGATATGAGCGCTGATGATATCCTGCCCGAGACAAGCCGAGACAGCAGGACTGGCTCAACATAGATTGTCTCTCCAACTGCAGGGGTAAACACTTTATTGGGAGATTTAAAGTGAAATTTAGAATTACAGGCAAGTGCCTAGGAAACGGATATTTTTTTCTTCAGTGAACTCTTAAGAGGGCTTGTCAGTAAAGTTCAAGCAAGCAGGTGTGCTGAAAATTGCTTTAAAACCTGAGAGACAGGAGAAGAAGCTGTGCCAGGAATCCTCAAACCCACGGGAGAACCAAGCCCATTCTTCAGCAGCCACAGCTGTTGGTACATCTGCAGACAGGTTGTTGTCAGGAGTGTCGAGCAGAGAATTTTCAGAGAACGGAGCGCATGTGAAGGGAAGAGGCTCATGTGGGTCTCTTGTGGGTGAGATCTGGCAAGACAACCTGGGCAATGGGCTGAGTGCAGGGAGGCCATTGTCAGAATTCCGGCTGTCGCCTGCGACAGGGAGGCTAGAGAATGTGGCACTGAGACTTAAATCCTAAGCAATAAAAATTGCAGTTCAGTCTAATGAAATTTCCTGGGAAGACTATTAGTATTAAACAGGGAGATGCTACCCCCTAGAAATAGCACTAAATCACAGTCACAAATAATTCTGAGTCTGACTCGGCACAAGGCAGAACATGATTGCACTTTTTAAATTAAATTCACTCTTATTGCTTTGGAGGTTACTGATTTCTAAAATTAATAGGAACCACACATGTGTGTTACAGGACCAAGGGTGGCTCAGTCAGATTAGAGGGCAAGAAGGTTCAAGTGACAGAGCAAGGTAGGTAGGTAGGAATGGCAATGCAGGCGTTGGCAGCACCCAGTGACCATGATTCTGTAGTAGGCACTCAGGTGATGAAAACTACTTTGATACTATCAAAATTTATAAAACGATCCAAGACATGAGGATCAGAATGACTTCCAAAAGCCAGAGGTTAGTTAAATATCACAGCTGGTAAAGACAATTGCCACCAGCACTCCATAACACACATGGTAAAGAACCCAGCCTGATAGCTGTGCTCTTATTTCTGTATGAAGGCCACCATATACACACATACATGTACACACATACATACATACACACACACACATGCTACATTTGAAATAAGTAATATTTAAACAGCTATTTCGAAGTCTGAGCAGCATGAGGGCCCAGATGATTTTTTGTTCTAAGATTGTTAGTTGTTAGCAAGTAAGTAAGTAAGTGTTTAACCACTGGGAATTTGCTATGTTCTACATTTAAATGTCTAATAAAACATCATAAGAACTCATATATCAGCTATCTTAGAAATGTAATACACATGGTTATATATATATGTATATATATATACATACATATATATATATATATATTTCTGATCTGAACTGATCAGAAAGGTCCATTTGATCCATACACACATACTTTTCTGTTTGGGGTGACAATTGTGCCTCCAAGAGTCAAAGACCAACTAACAAAAACCCCAAAACCATACATGAGAGGTCCTAGCTTGAGTTGTTCATGAGACTCATCTACAAACCTCTGAAAACATACAGCCTATTGCTGTTGCTTGTGGTTGCGCTGCAGAAGAGAAAAGTAAATAGCTATTGGTGAAGACATGTGCACCTCACAAACGTGGTCCAGAGACCCTGAGCATGAACTGACTTGAAATGACCCTTCTTGAGGACTAAAATTTATGGCAACAGAAGGTGTCATGCAAATTTCCTAAAAAGTGAGAGAACCAGCAGTACTACTCAGGTATGAGGCCTATGAGCCACATCAATGACCAGCATGGGACAATAACTCTCTGTGTCTCACAGTGGCACTCACAACTGGGTGGTAACCAACAGCTTTCTAAGTGGAGCTATGACCCACTCACCAAGAGTTGAAAACCATGCCTAAGGCCAACCAACTCCTCAGTGCTAGTGAAGTCATGGTGGAGATCCTACAGCCATTAACTTATTAAGCCATCATAATCCCTAACAACCATCTATAAACATGTGTATTAAACCCATGTAAGTATAGTCCTCACCTTTCATCAAGGAAGCTTCATTTGCAAGCGATAGAAACCGCTAAAGTAAACTTGACAAATAAAAATGCAGAGTTGTGGAACACAGTCTCAATAGATATATCTACAAAGCATTCCCACACATAATGTTCTGGGAATAATGCAGTAGATGGGACAGAATGATTTTAAGAGCCAGGAGATTAGGGAGTTTGTTTTTAATACTGTTTCTTACAGGAATGTCAGAAGCTACACCCATAAAAATCTCACCAACAAGACTGCCTAAACATTATTTGAAAAAGACAACAATAATAAACATGTCAAAACTGATGGGGGAAAGCCAAAGAAATCTCAGTTCTACACAAAGATCTACAAGGCAACTAAGGAATGCTGAGAGTCAGAGAAATGGTTTTCTCCAGGGAACAGCACACCAATTGGTTATCCATTACCAAAAGGTCAGCCCTGAAATCAGAAATACTGTTTGACTATATTGACTGAGAAAGTTATATTTAGGGATATATAGCTATATACATTTGCATATATACATGTAATAATAATTAAAATAGAGGTCATATATTTGAAAAGATAGAGCAAAGATATAGGGGAAAATCTAAAAGGAAAAAAGGGAAGGGACAAATATTGTAATTATTTTATGATCTCAATTTTTTTTAAAAAAATTCAAAATTACAAGATAACATTTAAAATACATCTTTTGGGAATCTATTTATTAAGAGCATCCATCTTTACCTTACAAGCTTAAGGTGAATCATTTGCTGAATTTTAATAAGTTAATCACTTATTTATAAACCTAGCAAATATTTGCTGAAACTTCCTACTATGTACAGGTGATTATTTTTCAGATGTAGAGATTAACAGCATTTAGTTCCCAGCTTCAAAGAATTCACTTTACAATCCATGGAAGAAAACAAAATGAGTAACCACAGCCCAGAGAAGCAGGTGCAAGGGTATCAGCATTCAAACAACACCAAGAACACTTGAAACCTTCAGCTCAGGAATGGAGTTGGTCAGTCAGTCAGGATGAGAGGTGACCTTCTGTTTTTGATTTTTAGAGCATGTGTGAAGTTCTGCCAAGATGACAGGCTCAGATGCCATCTCAAGACGGCAGGCATGAGGATTATGCTACTGAATCTGGACAGAGGAACAAGGAGGAAGGTGGCTAGGAGCATTATATATCAAGACAAGCCTGAAGAAACAAGCTGCTACAAAGGCAAATGCAAAGCTGAGCTCTGTGACAAGCTTAGGTGCTACTAAAAGATTTTGAATATTAGCAATGTGAGTATATTAGTAGCACTCAGACAGTGACTGAACCCTTCCTGTTCTCTCTCAGTCCTTTCTCTCGACTCTGTTTGTGTTCTGTTCCTTTTTAATAGTTATTATTACATAAATATATACTCATATGTATACATATGATATAATATTCCGAGTCTATCTAGTGTTGCACATATTTATGTGTGCTTAGGGTTGAATTCTTGGGGTTTGATAACCTGCCAGGGGCATATACATTAAAAAAAAATAAATCTTGTAGTGGCAGTAGCCATTAATTGCTTATAGTTCTTTACTTATGTCTTCTAATATTTTACTTCTCCACTATGGCATGGTAAACTGGTATTACTATTTTTCAGGCCATCTTTAGGTATCAAATTGTGGAGATTTCCTAGGTGTAGCTTCCCTGTCATAGATAGAAGACTTTAGGAACAGATTTCCTGCTCTTTAATCTTTTCTGGATTCTACAACTTTCTCCAACCTTTTCCTTGAAGCTTTCTGAGCCTTAAGTACAGAATAATATCTCTTAGGCACCACTTTGGGGTGGGCACTCCTGGTAAGCTGTTGCTTTATGGCTAGTTGTGCATTTCTCTAATAGACTCTATCCAAAGTAAAGCAAACTTATTTTTTTTGTTTGTTTTATCTTTTTTTCACATTCTTTTATTTTTCATTCAAAAATTTACACTTCCTCCCCTTCTCCCAGTCCCCTCCCACTTCCACACTAAGCCTCCTCCTTCCCCCTGCTTCCTTAAGAGGGGGCAGGGTACCCTGCCCTGTGGGAAGCCCAAGGCCCTCCCCCCCCCCGCCTAGGAAGGTGTGCATCCATATAGACTAGGTTCCCAAAAAGCCAATACATGTAGAAGAGATAGGTCCCAGTGCCATTATCATTGGCTTCTCAGTCAGCCCCCATTGGCAGCCACATTCAGAGATTCTGGTTTAATCATATGCTCATTCAGTCCTGGTCCAGCTGGATTTGGTGAGCTTCCATTAGATCAGGTACACTGTCTCAGTTGGTGGACCAGCCCCTCGCAGTCCTGACTTCCTTGCTCATCTTCTCCCACCTTCTGCTCTTCGACTGGACCTTGGGAGCTCAGACCATTGCTCTGATGTGAATGTGGGTCTCTGTCTCTATCTCCATCCATCGGACGAAATTTCTATGGTGATGATCAAGATATTCATCAATGTGACTATGGGAAAAGGCTAGTTCAGGCACTCTCTCCTCTGCTGCCCAAGTACCTAGCTGGGGACATCCCAGTGGACACCTGGGATCCCCTCTAGAGCCAAGTCTCTTGCCAATACTAAAATGACTCCTTTAATGTAGATATCTTATTCCCTTCTCCAATATCCACCCTTCCTCCATCTCCACCCTCCCACTCCCCCAAGCTCTCCCAAGTCCTTCCCTTCTCCTTTCTCCTTCCTCCTCTCCCCTTTGCCCACCCCAACCCCTACCTCCACCCCTATCCCCACTTCCGTGCTTCGAACTTTTGCCTGGCGATCTTGTTTGTAAAGCAAACTTCTTTGATGGATAATGAGAGCTACACTTTTCTGTGGAAATAAGGTCAGGTATTTTGAATATGATTATGAACTATACTTATTTAGGAAACTTGAAGTACTGGAGTCTCCTGTAAGGTCCATGACTTACATCCACAGGTTAGTTGGCTAGGTTTACAGTAACAGACACGTTTTCTGCCCTACTGAATTGACCTAAACTCCAATTAGACAGATAGTGGTTTCTTTCAAGATAAAATTGTGAATATTTTAAACTTGGAGATATTTTATAACTGTTTTGGTTCATAATTTCACATCTGGGTAAGACTACTGGCTGCTTTTCTGTCTTGGCAGCTTCTGTAGCAACCTTGGATACTATGAGGAATAGAACTCAGGAAGAAGTCTTCTAGCTCCACTCCAGTTCAATTCCTTCAGGTACTGTGTTCAAAGAATATTGTCTTCATAAATAAGGTGTTACTTTCAACTTCTGGGAGGAACAAAAGGCACTGGCAATAGTCTACTTTATTTGAGAGTTTCTTCATTTCCCTTGAATGAAGAGAGATTTCCCTTGCCTGACCCTGAAGATGTTCGTAGAATGCCTGGTTCAAGAGGAGAACATTAACACATAAGATGGAATATCTCTATCTATATTTACATATGTGTACACATGTATAATTGATGTACTTATGTAACAATAAAATAATTTCCCAAAGTTTTGGTCCATTACTGTTATGTATGCTCCCCTTTCTCTTCCCCATTAAAGTTTCTGAATTTTCCACTCACAGTGCAGGTGTCCTGCTATCCCCTATCTAGAGCTGCTTATACTTCACTTGATCCTTTTTTACTTTCCTAATTCCTGCAGTTACTCTGGATTATACATTAGTTATTAAAGATTTGGAGTTAGGATCCATAAATAAGAAAGCATATGAAGGCTTATCTTTTTGAGTATAGGTTATTTCACTCAAGGTAGTATTTTGTAGTATTTGCGCACAAATCTCATGAGTACTTTTGTTTATAGCTATAGTAGGCCATCGTGTATTTGTACTATATTTACATTATCCATTCATTAGTCGAAGGACATTTCTGTTGTCTACATTTCCTAGCTATTAATAACAGAGTCACAATGAACATGGCTGAACAAGTATCTACAAAGTAGGATGTAGAATGCCAAGTAGAGGAACAGTTAGGTCATATTGTAGATTTGATTAAATGTTCCTGAGTCCTGAAATAATGACAATGATTTCCTTATCCTTGAATTATGATTTGATTTTATATATTTCCTATTAAGGCACACCTAATATCTCTCATAGAAAAGGTGGTCAAGATACTGAATGTATTTCATAAATCTGAAATAATTTGTTAATTTGGATTGGAGACTGTCTTAGGGTTTCTACTGCTATAAGGAGACAACATGACTTCAAAAGCTCTTATAATGGAAAACATTTAATTGGGGATGGCTTACAGGTTAACAGGTTTAGTAAATTATTTTCATGGCAGGAATCCTGGAAGCATTTAAGCAGACATGTTGCTGGAGAAGGAACTGAGAGTTCTATATCCGGATCAGCAGGCAGCAGGATGAGAGAATGGGACTCGGCCTTACTTGAACATTTAAAACCTCAAAGTCTATTCTTAAGGATACACTTCCTCCAACAAGACCACACCTCCTAATAGTACCCCTCTCTAGGACCCGATAGGGGCTATTTTCATTCAAAGAGGAACAATGCAAGGCATTATAATGTCCAGTCACTGTTCTCTTACTCTGAAGAGACATCATAGCCAAGACAACTTTTATAAAAGAAAATATTTAACTGCAGGATTGCTTAAGTTTTCAGAGTTCATTATCATCATGGTGAGGAGCATGGTTGCAGAGATTCTGATAGCAGACAAGAATGGTGCTGGAGAAGTACTTCAGAACTATATACTGATCCATAGAACAAAAGAGAGTCCGGGTCTGTTATGGTCTTTTGAAACCTCAAAACTCATGGTCAGTGACACACTTCCTCCAACAAGGACTCCAATAACACTTCCTAATCCTAATAAGGTTATCAAAGCATTTTACTCTCTGGTAATTAAGCATTCAAATATATGAACCTATGGGTTCTTATTCAACTACCACACATGGTCAGTGAGTGATGTCTTAAACCCATGTAGCTGTCATAATGAAAGAAAATACTTTAAAAGCATACATTCAGTATGCTTAAAAATAACTAGGATTTGCACCAGAGATCTCAGGGTGATTCATGTTAGCAAGTCTAATGCCAATTTGCAGAGGAAAGACAAAGGTTATTAAGACAACAGCACCATAGAGCCAAAAAAAAAATGCATTAATGGTGGTAGACCAACATGCAATGTCTTAGCTGCAGAGCACAACTTTAACCAGATAAAGACAATCTGAGGAGCTGCGACATATCACAAATGTCCTAAAACTTAGTGATGAGCCATACTCTCTGTAAGACTAGTGTCAACAATTGATTAGAATTAATGAGATTAGCAGAAGAGCTCTGCATTTACATTAAAATAATCTACCATTTTGTTCCCAGCTCATGTACCAGCAACAATAAACCTGAAAAATGGTAAAAAAAAAAAAGATATTTGGTACCATTTGTGAGAAGGCTCTAACAGGTATGATAATAATATAATTAGAAGAAGCCATAAACTAATCTGAGGAAGAGAGCAGGGAATTTATATAAT
Organism: Ondatra zibethicus; assembly: GCA_004026605.1. Classification (NCBI taxonomy): domain Eukaryota; kingdom Metazoa; phylum Chordata; class Mammalia; order Rodentia; family Cricetidae; genus Ondatra; species Ondatra zibethicus. The sequence goes on along the minus strand of PVIU01009948.1, from coordinate 24,097 downwards.
TGAATAGGTGGATTAGATTGGTGTCACATATGTTTATTTTAAGTAAGGTTTTATATAAAGCTAATACAATCACATAGAAAATTACAGATACATACTTGAAGAACTTGTTCAATGAGTCACTTGGAAGAGATTAAACCAAGAAATACATTTCTAGACCAAAAAGAAAGGGACAGAATGAATACTTTATGACAAGATTTGTTAAAATACTGTGATACTGGAGCATGTGTTATCAGAATGTAAAAAATAAATTAAATCCAATGTATATAACAATTCAATGTGTAGCAAAAGGAAGATTAAAAAACAAAAGGAGAGATTGGAGAAAATGTTTTTGAAAAATATCAGTTCAAAAGGAAAATATTGATCAATTAGGGCAAAAGAGACACAAGTCAATTTGTATTAAAAAGTCTATATAATAAAAATGAAACTCAGAAACTTTAGTGAAAAACAGAAAAAAGAAGCTTTATTATAGCAAAAGTTTGAAAACTTTTTATAAAGCAGATACAAATCACTACTTTAAATCTATAAAATTAAAGCTTGATATTATAAAATACATTTGAAACAAAGGTGATTATAGTTTATTTATTTATTTGTTTCCTTATTTAGAGACTGTTTCATGTAACCTGGGCTGTCCTAGATATGACAATGTAGCTGAAGATGACCGTGAACTTCTGATCTTTTTGCCTTCACCTCCTGAGTCCTGGGATAAAGGTGATTGCCACCACACTCTGTTCATGCTGTGCTTAGCCCCAAGGCATGGCTTCCTGCATGCTAAGCAAGTACTCTGCTGAACTACATCTTCAGTCTTAGTTGATACACAGTTTTCATTTAATCAAAATATTTTTCAATCAGCAATTTTAATAACTAACAGAACACAAAAAACAATATCTACACATAAGTCTTCAAAAGACAATACTGGCCAGCAAAACAAGGTCGTTTAACTTGGAGATATGATTAGCAAGATGGAAGACATCTTGTGCAAGCATTTTAAATATAATTAGTCCTAGGCATTGCACCTGGAACCAAGCCTATGAAAAGAAGCCTAAAGGCATAATGTGAGGAAGGCTGCTGGGTATCACACTACTCATCCCAAAGAAAGCATAGGACTGGACCAGGTAAGGGGTGGAAAGACCATTTCAATTAAATTTGCAACACCATAACCCTGAAAACAATATTATTTTTAATGAATTTGTATAGTAGTATATGGTTCTTCATTTTTAAAAATTTTAATGACACATAATAATAAAGGAATTATATCTCTGTAGAGGACAAAAGAGTGACCCTACATCTCAAGTCAGAAATACAAACACTAAAAGAACTCTTCCATTATAATCATTTTCTAGTCAATTCTATGAGGTTTTTTTTTTCACATATTAGTACATTGTTATCAGCTTTGGGAAATGACCTATTGATTTTCTTTGTCTAATGGCAATAGACTGTTTGGTGCTATGAAAATAACTACATATATTAAACTTTATCCAGGAGTTATTACGGATATGTGGTTCAACTAGCCCATTTACCCACAGCTCCAGTGAGATATTATCAATAGCTCTTATTCTGCTTTTAGACAAGATAGTTAAATGACCATAAACATTTAAGTACCCTTGAGGAAGTAGTTTGGAGAAGTTAATTCAAGCCAGCTTTTGATGGTCATGCTATTTATGAAAAACTGTGGATAACAGATGAAAGACATAAATTCCACAGTGGTTTTGATTACAATATTCAGGTCCTCTTTCTGATGTAACAGCTATGAGATCTCTCCAGGGGCCTGGACATTCAGAGAAAGAGAGAGAATGCTGGACATTTTGGGACATTGATGGGTATGTGGGTTGGTTTTTGTCAACTCCATACAAACCTAGACATATCTGGGAATAAGGAATCTTAATTGAGAAAATGCCTCCATAAGATTAGCCTACAGACAAGTTGCTAGGCATTGCTATGATTAATGATTAATGTGGGAGGACCCAGCCTAATGGGAGTGGTGCCACCATGGTCGGGTAACCCGCAAATATATAAGAAAGCAAACTGAGCAAATGGGGAATAAGTGAGCAAGCAGCATTCCTTCATGGCCTCTGCCTAGTTCCTACCTTGAGTTTCTGCTTTTGTTTCCACCAGGAAATTGTGACCCAGGATATATAAATCAAACAAACCCTTTTCTAAACAAATTGTTGTTTTTTTTTATCATTATGGTGTTTTGAATGAGAATGACCCCCATGGGCTAACATATTTGAATGCTGGTTGCCCAGCTGGTGGACTATTAAAAAGGATTAGTAGACATGGTCCATTTGGAGGAGGTGTATCACTGGTGGTGGACTTTGAGGTTTCAAAATCCCATGCGAGCCCACCCCACACCCCATACCCATCAGCGGCTTATGGGTAAGGGGTAATCTTTTAGCTACTGTCCTAGCACCATGTTTTCCTGCCTGCCACTGTGATCCCCATCATGAAGGTTGTGCATTCACCCTTGAAATGGTAAGTGAACCATCATACACTTGCTTTGTTTTATAAGTTGCCTTGGTCATGATGTCTCTTCACCAGAAGAGAACATTAATAAGACAGTCATGGTCTTTATTACATCAATGGAAACTTGTCTCAGACAGTGGGCTACTTGTTCAGATGAACCAGAGACAATGATTAGGTACAAAAGAAACAATACTAGCTGCTGTTGCCAGGGTAGCACTTGCTCCATATAGGATCTAAAAGTTACTGGGGATACATATCAGAGAAAAAAAGGAACATTGAAGAATTATCTGACACCCTTGTTTTCTTTAACCTTTTCCCCTTCCATTTGCCCTCCCAGAAGTATAGATTCATAGTCCCAGCAAAACTTTTATCAATATTCACCTATCAGTTTGAAGTGGTTTCTATTTTACAGTCTGTAACCGCTCCTACTTTGAACTCCTGAGAGGAAAAATACATGGAAATGCAAAATATTAATAACATATGTATTCCCTAATCTTTACCAGGGTATTGTAAAATCTAATGAGTTATTGTTTGAAAAGACCTTTGCGGCTTTCAGATGAAAAGCGGAATATGCACAGCATTTTGAGGGGCTTATTTTTGTTGTTGCTGCTATAAGTATAGTCATATAGTCTGTGAGGTATGCCACTAGCAAGATTTGTTTGATGTCTCTATTCTGGTTTGAGCTTGAAAATTTATCCTGTTGCTGTCTTTTGGTCTTGGTTGTGCAAGTCAGTTTTTATTCTCTAGTCTGACTCCTTGCACAAAGTTTGGTTTATTCAGTTAGTTGAAAAGCCAAACTCAACATTTTAGAAAGCTCTCCAAATTATTTTGACAGGTGTCTTCCTACACCTTCAGAATATTCTCTGTGTGTCAGAATTTTCCTGTGTTGATCGTTAACCTTGCCTCCTGCATTTGGTGAGAGTTACTTGGGAAGCTGGGCTCAGCAGCTCTGAAAGACTTGTTCCAGGCCCACACTTCCAAAATGGAAGCCAGGCCTTATTTTCAACCTCTAATAAGACACACAGCTCTGAAGCATCTGGAGAAAATAACTGTTTTGTTGTATATATAGCATCAAGCTGATTTCCCCGGGTCTTTTCTGACCCTGGGTTATGCAAAGCATCTGGTAAACAGTATACCTTGTCCCTCATGCCCTCTTCTCCCTTATTATGTATGGGCTGTCTGCATCTAAAACTTTTTATGCTGATTTTCCAGACAAGATTATTTATGTTCACTTGCTAATTGAAAATCTCATATTTGAAGTTATTATTCTGATTGATGTCTGTCATTTTGATCAAGCTACTGCTCACAGATGCTTTGTTAGAACAATTTTACAAGTGAGTTTATCACCATGCCTTTCTTGTCCGACCTTCTTTATGGCTGACTGGAAAAAAAACATCGAGGTTCAAAAAGAGAAAATATTTGGCAAGCTTCTCATATTCATGAAGTTTGTTTTTACCACTGAAATAATTTTACTCCAGTGATGCCTCCACAGTCATGGAACAAGAGTAGGGCCACCAGACTCCAAGAAGGGAGAAAAAAACAGAAAGAAGGGTGGTTTCACCAAGGTAAACCACCTGAGCCTCCCCTCCTTCCAAGTGTTCCCTGCTTCTCATTTTCCTATGCATGTAGACCAAAGGGAATGTGCACAGTGCCTGTCCAATAGTTTCACAGGTGGCATGACGATAATTTCAGAGGAACATTAGGTACTGGCTGATGGGAAGGGAGTCAGAAAGGAGGAGTGAGATGGAATGCACACATTTTATAATTCTTAGATTTCATCAACTATAAGAAGATGCCCTCAAAGTATAAAATATATTTCTGGCACCAAACAGATTTACATAGGGATTAGTTTGATGAACATTGCAGCCCTAACTCCTGCTTTGAAAATGAATAATGCTGATTCATATAGTGAAGATAATTGTATCAAAAAAGTGAATTTAGCTTGATGTATTTAAGTTTTTTCAAATGCGCATTGGTCATTCATTTAACCAGGATAAAGATTTAGAATCTAAGATTCTATCACATACGAAAGGTTGTACTCAATGTTCTTTAGTTCTTTTTTTTTTTTTTTTTTTTTGACAACCTGAGGTTTGACGTTCTTTAGTTCTTAGAATTCTTGAGGTAAGGACTCTGGTCTGGAGAATCATAAGCTATCAAACTTGGGAATTCTTATGTGCAATAAGTCCAACATTATTGTAATGCAAATAATTTTCTGTTAATTCTTTTTAATACAAAAATGTCCAAAGTTGGCTTGTATACATTTAAAAGAAAAAAAAATGCTATCACATTGAGCAGGAAAGATTAATGGAGGAAAGTGTTAAGTTTTGGAAAGTGATTCTATGTGAACTAAAACTTTTACTTCTAACAATTTCCGAAGAGTGCCTATCTCCAAATTTCACTCACTATTCTTTTATTCATTCATTTAAAATGTTCACTGAAGGGCTTTTATGTGACAAGAACTGCTCTGAATGTGAGAGACATTTCAGTGAATAAATCTAACTTCCAGTACCTCTTGAGCTTCTTTCCTATGTGCAAGATCATCGAGCAGGTGAATTAAGGGGAGACGTAGTCTCAGGTGGCAGTCAGTAATATAAGGAAAGAGAATGGCTTTAGACATAGCGGAAAAAGAAGGGATGGGAAGATTCATTTAAAACATTCTTTCTATTGTGTTTTTTTAATTTTTAAATCAATTTAATCAATTTTTCCCAACCTGATCACAGCTTCTCCTCTCTCCTTCCTCTCCTCCCAGTCCCTTCCCACATAAACTTTCTCTCCCTGTCCTTCAGAAAAGTGCAGGTCTTCCATGTGTATCAGCAACTAGGCACCTCCTCTCTTATTAAGTCTAGACAAGGCAACTTAGCAGTAAGAAAGGGTACCAAGAGCAGACAACAGAATTAGAAACATCCACTGGTCTCTCTGCCAGGAGTCCCACAAGAAGATAAAGCCAGACAACTGCATCGCATATACAGAAGTCCCACATCAGTGCCATGCAATTATCTAGCAGTTCAGTCTCTGTGAGCCCCTGTGAGCCAAGGTTAGTTGGCTCAAGTGTTTTCTCATAATGTCTTTGGTCCCTCTGGGTCTGATAATCCTTCTTTCTCCTCTTCCATGGGATTTCTTCCACAGGGAATGTTTGGCTGTGGGTCTTCATATCTGTTGCCATCAGTTGCTGGGTGAAGCCTCTGAGTACAACTGAGTTAGGCAACAATCTATAATCTGTGAGCTCACTGAGAAGGGGAAATAAAATAGACATCACAAGTACATGGTAGACAGGTTAGGGAAGTTTGGATGGAGACAGGTGGGCATGAGAACAGGGGAGATCAGGTGAGAGGAGGAGAGAGGGAGAGAGAACTTGGAAGACAACTGGAATCAGGGGCATCTCTGGGACAAACTAGAAATATAGTGCAATGGAAACTCTCTGCATTTATCATGGTGATATTAGCTAAGGTTCCTAGCAATGGGAGATACAAATTTTGCACCAGCCATCTCCTGGAAAGACTTCCAGTAGAGAGATTGGGATCCCAACCCAGTCACATAATTTGCCCTTCCTACAAGATATACTGGGACAAAGGTGATGCAGAATTTTTATGGGAGTGACCAGCCAATGACTAGTCCAGCTTAAGACCCATACTATGAGAGGGAGCTAACTCCTGACAATGACAGGAGGGTCAGGACAGCCCACAGACTTAGGATAGAAGGAAATATTACTGACTGTCAAAAAACCAAAAAGCAACAACAACACAACTCAAATGGAATGATTCCTAATGATATTCTGTTAGGCTTTTTTAAAGCATTCTTACTAGGGCAATGCCATCTGAGTTTTAAGTATTTGAACAGACAGCAAAAGAAAGTGAAAGGACCTTCATAGGCAATCCTTCTTTAGGTTGGGAAAGTTTTCTTCTACGATTTTGTTGAGCATACTTTCTGTGCCTTTCTTGCTCAGCCTACATATGGGGGGAGAGCCTTGGTCTTGCCTTGAAATGAAGTGTCAGACTTTCTTGACTCCCCATGCCTTACCCTTTGTTGAGGAGTGTGTGGGCGTAGGGTAGGTGGAAGAGTGGATCAGGAGGAAGGGAGGGAGTGGGATTGGGGATACCTATGTAAAATGAGAAAAGATTTATTGAAAAATCTTGTTAAATAAATCTCAGAAAAAAGAAAGTGATAGTGAAGGGAGAGAGATTTCAGGGCAGGAAGAGCAAGCCCCAAGGGTAAACCCCAGCTGCCTTGGTAGAGTAATGACTGGTATCCTACAAAGGGAAGGAAAGGAGAGCAAGTCCGGAAATTGTAGGGGACCAGTTCCATAGCCTACCAAGAAAAGTGAAAGCCCAAGGATCATGCTTTGTGAAGAATGGCGACCTCTGTACCACCTGGAAAAGATGAGTGTGATGACTGATGTCTTGTTTGTGAAGGATCAAGGTGACCACAGTGTGGTGGCCCCAAGGGCAATTGCAGAAGCAGGAAGATAAGTCAGAAAACCATTGCAGTGTGTTGAACTCTGTAGACTCCTAAATATTAGCCATTTGTCACCCATCTTCTGGGCCAAGGACATTTGGTACAGTTCTGTCTGTGTTCTCTGGTCTTCATAATTTAAAAGCCATCACTATCACTCCTGGCCTTTCATTAGCAATGCAGAGGCAAAAGCCTGATTTCCTTCTCTTCTAAGCCCAAGAATAGTATTCAGTGCTGTAAAAAGGAATCAAAGCAGAGTCATGCTGAATGTACATTTTTAATACGCAGCATGTTTCAAAGATCTCCATTGGAGAACAACTAGACTAATTTCATGATCTATAAAAGTCACTTTGAGTTCGGTTTCCCCATTTCCACACACCACTTAAAGTGCAGGCTCTGTTATGATGCCATCAATCCTCTATTCTTGCCTGTTACTAAATATTCCATCACGTGCTAATAGTGCGTCATATTAGTAATTATAATCTTGTTACTTTTCATTCCTATTTTTTGTGGAGCTGAATGTGTTATGGACTCTCCAGAACAACTTGATCAAGAGATTAAGCAATGCATTCCAGGACCATATTTTGAGACTAGGAGCATTAAGTACAAACCTCAGATGACTAAGGTTCTTTATGGAAGAACTCTTCTAACTACTTTGTATAAAATAATATTGTGGTATTTATCAATACTTAAGAGATCTCCTGTCTGAGAATAAATTAGAAGGAGTGTAGTTAGGTTGTAAAGTTAAAAGTGTAACACATTTTATTATAACTAAGGTTTGGAGGAAAAAAACAGGAAAGCAAACATTTCATAAATATGATAGAATTTTGAAGAAATGTTTCCAAATATACTTATAATTGGGCTGGATCTTTCTGGTGTGATAGTTGATGTCAAGTGTAGACTTGACTGGAGTAAGAGTACTTAACTATATATGGAATATAATTTCTGGTTTTGGCTCTTAGAATGTTTCCAGGAATGACTGGCAAGTCAGCTCTGGCCACGGTTATGTTTTGAGTTTCAAGTCTCCATCACAGGTTCATCTTCTAAGTGCTTGTTCCCAAACTGGTGGAATTGTTTGGGGTTGTCTGTAGGCCTTAGGAGGTTGGGATCTCTGGTTGTCTGAGGTGTGTCACTAGGGGACATCCTTTGGCGGCGATGCCTTGTGTTTCCAGAGGTACTCTCTGTCTCCTGTCCTGCTTTGACTCCTCTAGTCTCTGCCAGGTTCACAACACTGAAAGAATGCTCCTGTTCCAGCACACTGAGGAGTCAACCATGTGAATTCATGTCATGCTTAACTGAGCCTTTCGAAAACAACAAGCCAAAATAAACCTTCCTTCTCCTTTCCACTGTGTCTTTCTAGAATTTTAGCCATAGCTGTGTGACACTGACTAAAACACTCACCTGTAGTAAGTGGACACCAAACAACTGCTGAGGACCAAGGAAGAACAAATAGCAGAGATGAAGAGAATGTTCACTCTCGTTGAGGAAGTGCAGACACCAGAAATTTCTTATCAGTGCTCTCCAGCATCTCTGTCATTTGCACTTCAGTATGTTTACTGATGGAACTTCAGTTTCTACTGCCTGAGATTTGCAATGAGAATTCTACCTTCTGCATTCCTGCTAAAGATGTTGTCACATGTGAATTAACAACCCATGTGTCTAGCTTCCTGATCATCCTCCTGTAGGTGGCCCACCATTCAGCTCCTTAGCCTTTGTTATTGTTTTACGGTGTGAACCAGTTCCACCCATTACCCTTCCCTTGTCCTTGTGTCCATATGTGTTAACTCTGGTTATGGTTCTCCAGTTATTCAGAAGTATATAATGGAGGTGAGTGTGTGAGTCAGACAGTCTTAATTTGGATGTGTTAAAACACAGCTAGTGAAGTCCAAGGTCAGAACAGCATTTACAGGCCATTTCTGCTCATCCTAGGGACTGTAAAACTATCACTATTAACAAACACTAAAGGGAAGCTCAAAATGTGATTTCAAACGCACGAATCATTATTTATTATAAATTGTTGAGATTTATCTTAAAATCATTATGTTGTGGAAAGAAAAGAAATCATGAAAGAAAGATATTTAATATGGAATAAAGCATATATGTGTTATGTTTGTGTGTGCGTTAAACTAGATTCCCGATGAACTAGCTGATTAACTCCAGCTTCCTTTGATTTCTTGGGGCAGAAACCAGCTGAGCTTTTAAGCTAGTCCGAGAAAGCACATTACTTCCAACTTCTTTTTAAACACTCTATAAAGAACACTCTCGTTTATAATAGCTTTGTTTACTGCATAGTACACCATGTTCTAATTATCACCCCTGCCTCACTAACCACATGGCTTATGTCTCCATACTCATCTGTAATTTTTAAGCCTCATGTGGAAATGAAGAGAACATTAATAAGAATAATTCTTGGAAGATAATGTTTTTGGCAGAGTTTGAAAAAAATCTGGTGGATTGTGTAAAAACCAGAGCTCTCTGCCCCATAGATATTACCTATCACCAACAACTTGTTCCTTTCCTATTTGGATATGTGATGTGCTGTCAGTCCCTCATCTAATTATTTCTTTCATTTTTTTATAATGATTGATCTAGTTGTTATTTGCTTATTTTTTCCTATATTATACATTTTCTCTGTTTTTTTTTTCCATCTATTCCCTTTAACTTGAGGATTCCTTGTCTCCTTTGTATATTCTAAAATTCCCTCATTTCCAATTCCCATTTTATTTCCTTCTCATTTTCTCTGTCAATCTTTTTTACTTCCTTCTTTCTCCTTCTCTCTCTTCTACTTGCAACATCTTCTCTACTATATGCCCAGAATATATCTTTTTTATTTCTTTACTGGCAAAAAAATTGTATATACATATATATTGATATGGGGATTAATGCATTTTTCAGTGCAAGAAATGTGATCATTGGGAATGTCAAATAGAACATTTTAATATTTAAAAATCAGTACATTAGACAAGTAAGGTTTAAATAATGTTTTCATGGCACAGAGTCTAAATAAAGAGCAATACAATAATAGAAAGGGAAAATGACTATGCAATGATTCTTTCGAAAATAATATGTCTGTAGAGAAACTCAGGAATTTTCTAAATCTATAAAAGGTACAGTCATTGTGTCTTTTTCACAGTCTTTCCTGAACTTAAGAAAAAAATATATTTCTTTATATGTTTCTTAAGGGCTGGAGGAAGCCTCAGGACTCAACTCCTTAAGGCTGATGCACGCTGTTGGTTTTGCCATTCAAAGAGCTTGATGGAGTGTGTCTGTGATAGAACTTCACATGGACATGAAAGGCCGCAATGGAAAAAAGGGAGAATGTTGCTGATTGTAAAGGAAAGAGACCGAGCAATGATAGGAATCACTTCATGGGGACACATTCAGAGATAGTTCAGAAATACGATTTCATAGATGATGCCAACTTTTTCTTCTATAGTTGATTCTGATAATCCCTCAAAATCAATTTTTTGGGAAACATGGCAGCTAAGCTATCTTCCTCGGCTCATCATCAGCCTCTGGAAATGTTTCACTTCAGATGAGATGAGAGAGAGGAAAGAATCTGTTATGGTGGGTAAATGTTCCAATGAGTTACACACGGTTTAATTTCATTTAAGGCAATAACTCAGCCCAGAAACCATGTCTGCCCACCCTAAGGGGGGAACTGCTCTCCTGGGAAAGGAGGGGAAGACATGGAATTGAAGCCCAAAGCTGTGTCTGACCTTTGTGATCACAGCACCTATTGCCGATTCCTAAGTTCGTGTTTCCTTCATACAGCTGCTTCCTCCATGGATCCCAAGTGAACAACCCTCTGTGAGGATGCTGTGTTGGTTTATAATCATCCAGATGATACAAGTGAGGAGACTGTTTGCCTGTAACTCTTCCTGTCTTAAAGTCACTGATCATACTCTTTGGGTTCATCCAATGCTCAGAAGAGATTCAGTGAGCAACAAGGGAGGAATTATATTGTCTCTCATTTCAGTGCTAGCAGTAAGTAGTAAATTACAGAGGACACAAAACCACCTTGGTGGTTTTTTTTTAAATCTGGAAACTCAGTGCCTGATGCCGTGGGTAGGTCCTCTATCACTGAGCTACGCTACAATCCTTCCAGAGAATTTTTTGGTTGGGTTAGAACAAAAGTGTCCTGGAGACTCTACTGCGCTGAAGTCTTCAGACAGCCACTCACCAGACTCCCAGTCTGAATTAGTTCCAACCAATGACAACTGCATCCACAATACCTTTGGTGGACAAAGTCTTAAGAACATAATCCCAGAACATATCTAATGTGCAGCAAATGAAGTCAGGTATCATTGTTTAGGAGGAGAGGGGGTATGAGTTACAGTCTACCCTTGCCTGGTGCATCTCTGTGGAAACAGAGACCAGTGACACCTCAACCCCGACCCCTGACTTCACAGAAGAGGGATGTGATTAAGTCCTATGGTGAAATGGAATTTGGCCAAGATATGTGGGCATGGGGCTTTGCATAAGAACTGAGTCCCACACTGGGGTTAAATTGCTAGGGTGACTTACAAGTGCTTCAGTCTATCGTGAACAAAGATGCCTCTGTGTTACCACAAAGTAAACTGGAAAGCGGCATATCCCTGCAGAAGAAGGGCATTTAAATGTGAGGTGTCTGAAGAAGCAGCAATGCTCTTTCAGCTCAATTTGAACATTGGCTCTGGGGCCTGGGCCTGAGGCTAAAATTTCACCTTCCAGGGGCTTTAAGTCAACTCTCACAGTCTGATTTAAAACTGAGTCGGGTTGGGGGTGGGGGTGGAAGGGAAACATGTGAGGGGATAGAGGGAAGAAAGGGAAGGTGGAAATAATGCCATTTAGTTTAATTTCAAGCAATAAGAAAAATGAAAAAAAGGCAAAAGGAAAAAAACCCTTTTTTCTGAGGTTGAAAGTACTTGTAAATGACAGAGACAAGGAGAAAGTGCAGCAGCCGCCCATGGCCACTCCCGTGGTGACATGTTGTGTGAAAAAGACAGATCACAGTGGCTGCAGCTCCCCCTTGACTTCTCAGCGTGAAAATAGTCTCCTCCAGGTCACATGCTATTTTCCTTGCCCTTTCCCAAATGAAGATGCTTTAGGCAGAAGCTTGTTGTTGCTATGGTTACTTGAAAAGCTCCCACATCAACATAGCCACATTCATTTGAAAACATTCTCAACTGTGACCCACTATTGGAATGGTTTGCTGAGAAATCGACAGCACCTTAAAGTCAGTGACAAAGAAGGAAAGGTTTGTCTGCTGATGCTGCTGACCCTTGCCACTTTCTCCTGCTTTGTCCTACCTCTTCGTCTCCATAGAAATGGAAGGACTGTCTTATGACACATTTCTGGACTTCTGCCGCAGAAATCAACAGATGTGTCTTTGGTCTTTGTCTAATGAATTTTACACTGAAGGAAACAGGTATTGTCTAACGAAGATCTTTTTGTTTTTGCCTTCTGGTAGTGAAGACCTCTGACAGCATTCATCCCTACTGGGTTTTCTCCTTTCTCATATTTTTTTTTAATCTGTGAAGCAAGATCTACCACTCTTGTTGAATGCGGGGACAAGCAATTTGCACAGTAAAAAGCAAAAGGATAATTCATCCTGGTATCTTAAATTAAAAGCCTTATCAGGAAACATTTTTAAGATTTGTTTTCAAAAGGAAGCAAATTCATCTTCTGTAATTTCTTTGACTTCATAATATGCAGAATAACCTTCAGTTCCTTCCATCTATAAGAAAAGACAGTCACCTAGAATGAGATGGGTTTTCTTCTCTGTTAGACTGAATTCAGGTGCTGGAGGATTTTTTCCTTTCTCTCTTCTAGTTTTGCTATCAGCTTTTTCTATCAGCAGTGATGAAAATAGGTTCATATCCACAAGTCGTGGGCCCATGGCAGACAGAAGCCTTCCTTATTCCCAGATTATACCAGCTAGGAATCTGAAATCATTTCACTGAACTCGTGTGTGTGTGTGTGTGTGTGTGTGTGTGTGTGTGTGCACCCACACAACTGCATCTAAGTAATATTTTCTCAACATAGCTGCATGAGATGGGTATAAAATCTAGTGGTTTGTAGCTTCTTGGAAATTTCAGCTGAGCAATGTGTACACTAACAATTTACCATATTGATTCAGTATGATTCGTTCCAGATTACATGACTTTACCAGCCAAGGTGGGCAGAAAGTTCACAAGTACATCCTATTTCACCTCCAATAAATCTAAAATAGTACTAAAGCCAAATGAGACATAGTGAAAACTACTTATTGTCTTTGATACAGCTAATGGCAGCAGTGCTGATCTTAGCATACTGGCAGGTTCCAACTTGATTGATTATGAATAAGAAACTCAGACACAAAATAGTTACCATATTCTCCTTTTACTCTCCAACTTTTAACCAGCAGTTTCAAGAATGTATGCCTCCACTTTCAAGACAGCTTTCACAAATTCTCTTTCTATGTCTTGTGGACGACATCTGATTCACTTATTGTTATCCCAGTCTCGTTTGTTCATTTCCCCTTCTGTCTATAACATATTCACTCCAGACGAAGGTTCCTTTTGCCTTTATAGACAATAACAACAAATGACTGTTTCAAAAGAAAGGGAGAAGATTATCTTACGGTCTTGAATGAAGAGATCTGAAAAGCATCAAAAGGTCTGGTTCTTTCTGGATGTTCTGGGAGAACCTGCCTCTGAGTCTTTCTTATCCTCAGGGGTACACTGCTTCTTGGCTGGTGCTATGACACTATGCCTTTTTGCCTCTCTCATCACATAACGCCTTCTCTGCAGTGAGTCTCCTGCCTCTATTTCTTTTACAGGGACAATTTGTGATTCCATTACTGACCACAGAAAAATCCAGGGATGTCAACTCTGTTCTGGAAGATTCTTCTAATTGTACACGGATAGAGCAGCTTGTTGATTCCTAGCTGCTTAGCCCTGAAATAATCACACAGAAACTGTATTAATTAAATCACTACTTGGCCCATTATCTCTAGTTTCTTATTGGCTAACTCTTACAAATTAATTTAACCCATTTCTATTAATCTGTGTATAGTTACGAGGTTGTGGCTTACTGGGAAAAGTTCCGGCATCTATCACCAGCGGTAAGACATGGCTTCTCTCTGACCCCCTCCTTCTTTCTCCCAGCATTGTGTTTAGTTTTCCCTACCTAGCTCTGTTCCCCTGTAGCTTTGGTATAGGTCCAGAGCAGTTCCTTTATTCACTAGTGGTAATCACAGCATATAGAGGGGAACCCCGCACCATCTAATCAAATGGGAAAAGTTCCTGCCACATAGAAAGTGTGTGTCATTTTTGCTAAGCAAAATGGACTGTTTGGTGGTCTCCTGAAAACTTCTCTGCAGTGCTTTCTCCTATATTTTCTGCCTGTCTTATGTGGGATTGTCTTCGCTCCTTGTTGCCTTCCTCATAGAGAGAACTGTACTCTGAATCTACACTGGGTACTTATGGCCTCACTTGCCATCATGACTTTTCAGGCAGATGCTATACACTTACTCCTTTCATGAATAAAAATAGTCATCTGTAACAGTTTTCCCCTATCTTTAATTTTGTGGAAAATTATCTGGAAATGAGAGATTTCAGTTTTACTCCCAACTCCTTTACTCACAGGAAACAGTGAATATCCAACATTTTCGTTATTGCTGTTTGTAAGGCTGAAATAACAGTGTCTCCGAATTTTACCTTTCCACATAGCTTTTCTCAGTTACATCTCTAAGAGTCTTCTTTTGATGAAACTAATGAGCACTCTCTTTCCTGGATCTACCACAGTTTAAATCCCTCTTATGTGATATCTCAACTCATTAAACAGTTGTCTGGGAATGTCCTTGGCCTCAGTCTCCAGAGCAGGGTGGATCACTTATCCGGGGTAGGGTGCTATGTGTTGAGCTTTGGCAGGTTAGGTGTGCAAACGAACTTTAAATCTACAAAGTTCTCAAAATAAAATGGCACATATCGACTAGTATGTAACCTTTTTGTAAAGTGAGCAATGTGCGTATTTGCTGACTTTAAAGCTACGTTAACTAGAGCCATACATGTCCCCAAGTGATTTGATTATGCCTCCGTGTTCCAAACCCAGAGTTTTATTCAACCAAAGTCACTCCAGTCAACTGTTCACCTATTTCCTGTTCAACACGTTCCACTTACTACAAGCAAACTTTTAATTTCTTCTTTGTGCAGTTGTTAAAAGGCTTGATAATTGCATCAAATAGGATGCATGTAGACCAGGTCAACTTGAACCTCACTATGTAGCTGAACTTGAATTTCTGTCCCTTGAAGCACTGGGATTATGATTGTGCAGTGCCATACCAATCTGAAGAGATAATTTGTTTTATCTTGGAATACCCTTTCAATCTTTCTGTCCTCTGGAATGTGTCTACAAAAGTGTCTTGCCAAACACACTGTCCCTGAAAACACTAGTTAGCCTCTTTATTTAAGTGGGGTCAGTTCATGGCAGATTTTCTGGCACACATCCACATGAAAATTAAATACACAGAATGTAACATCTCCATGAATTAGTTATAATGTGCCCCCTAAAATGAACCAACCAGGATACAGTTGTTGAAATCTTGATGATTTTAAAAGTGTGCCAATTAGAAATAAAATATCACTCCATTTTTTATGGAATTTAAAAAATTATCTGAGATTATACTATTATTATATAATTTCCTCTTCCCTTTCTTTCCTCTAAATCCTCTCATTCGCCTCTCTTTCTTCTTCTTTTTTTGTAAAGGCCATGACCTCTTTTTCACTAGCTGTTTTTACCTACATATATACAAATATATTCTAATACATATATATTCTAATATATAAGTACTACCTGCTCAGCCTGTGTAATGTTACTTGTATGTATGGTTCAGGCTGATTGGATAACCAAACTGATGTGCTTTTCCCCTTTAAAGACCATGTCTGCCACTCTTAGCATCCTTTGTTGCCTGTGTTCATCGTAGTTGCATGAATGATAGGTTGAATTCTCCCGGGCTTTCTGCTGTCCACATTATTATGTCTATTGTTGTTGTTTGTCTAACACATGGCAAGACAGTCATACTGGTGACACCTTATGAATATGGTACTGTGTCTCTCATGGAATGTCTCAAAATCATATTTTAATGTAATTGGGAATTGATTTTTTTTATAGACAGGGTTTCTCTGTGTTGCTTTGAGCCTGTCCTGGAACTAACTCTTTTAGACCAGGCTGGCCTCAAACTCACAGAGATCTGCCTTTCTCTGACTCCCAAGTGCTGGGAGTAAGGGCGTGCACTACCATTGTTCGGGTCAGGTCTGGGAATCCACTTTTTATCTAAAATAGTGTTCTCTACATTTCAGAAGCAAGGACAGAAACTCCCTGTTTACATATGTTTGTGTACACACACACACACACACACACAAACAGAGAGAGAGAGAGAGAGAGAGAGAGAGAGAGAGAGAATTCTGTCTTTCCTCTTGCACATCATTTGAGTTTGATAACTATCAAGAGACATGCAGAAGCCCATTGTAAGTCCTCACAGCACTTCCATCATTTAACCGTGATCTATGCTCTCAACAGGTGAAGATAATGACTTCAGGAACAATCTTTCCTGGGTTTCATGTTAAATGATCGGAAAGTGCAGGCCCCGTGTTAAAGCCTCCTGTTATTTGCAGAATACTTAGCATAACCTTAAATATGGAAATGATGAAATTGTGTGACCTTTAGTTTTAATTCTGCTGTCTTATCTTTGTGTACAATTCCTACTTTTAATAAAGATGTGTGAGCACATGTGTGTGTTTCTGCCTAAAGTAACCAAGACATTTAATATAACATTAACACTTCACAGTCACATCCTGAAGCTGGGCTGTGACAATGAGCATTTGCCTATTCTTTTTGTAGGTTTATCTATATGGCTACCACGACTGCATACTTTAAGAGACTATTGCCTTTTAAAGTATGAAAGGGGCACATTGCAATGTTAAGAGCCTCCCCCTTTGGTTTTCTTTCCACTGCTTTGCATATTTCAATTCATAATGAAATGCAGAACTCATTAAATACTACTTTTGACAATATGTGTTACTTTTTAATATTAGTCAGTAAAAGAAAATCTCTCCCATGAAATCTGCTGAAGTCTTCTCTTAGGGAACTAGACTGATGTTAAAAGGTAGTGAAGAATTGAAAAATACCTTGAGCAGATTGGCTATGAAAGAGTCATGGTTCCTGTGGATAAGCAGATATGTACTTGTTCTTTCTGATAAAATAACATCCATGGGTTCACACAGAGCCCACAGTCACCTACTGTATACCCGAGGGAAAAGCCTTCAAGCTTCCTTCCCAACAAAGGTGGGAACACAAACTCCCAGGCTGTGCAGAAAGGACTTATGTCTAAAGCTCTTTCTGATGGAATAACCCAGTCTGATCAGACTCACCTGCTGCCTCAGGCAAGTGCCCCGTACTAGCCTTTGTGTTCATAGTCAGTGTCTGCTAACCAAAACCAAAATGAGAAAGTCACAGAGAAATTCAGAGAACAATATATGAGGCTTATCTAAAGAACGAATGCCTCCTGAAAACATTCTGAGTTCTAAAAAGCCATGGCAGCAAAATTCTTTATTTTTGGTGCAGTTCTAGGAATGTGGCACATCCAAGGTGAAGGAACAAAGAATGCTACTGCACCTCACTTTGCCACCCACAGCTCTTCACAGTACTAATACACTTGACTGGGTAGATGCGGCACTGGTGATAGCTGGTAGCTGATGCTAGTGTGTCATAATTTCCACCATCAGCTGCACTTTCTACTCTTGATCTTGTTTATCTATGAGTTTGGACAATTGTACAATTGCATAGATACTTTACTGCACCATCATTTGAAGTATTGCACTACCTGGAAAATCCTCTTCATTCTTCTTCATTATCACCCAAACACCTGGCTCTAAAGTAGTTGGTTTGTTTCTTCTTTCAGAGGCAGTTTAAATATTCATTATTTTATATCACACTTATCATTAAAATGCCATTGAGTAGCTATTATATTCACCATCTCTATGGCAATATTCATCCCAGACCTTCACACATTTGGGGCTCTCAGGTGTTTCCAGATTAGCTACTGTAATTCAGTAATTATATTTCCTACAAGTCTTTTATGGCTTATAGCTCAATATTGGTGTTGAATAATATTCCTACGTGAGGCTGCCCATCTTTTGTAACTTTTATCTATCCAACTGCTGAGAGGTGTCTTGAATATTTCCAAGATTGGAGCCATTATGAATAAAGTTCCCCTAAACATTTGTGTGCAGGTTCTTGTGTGCATTGAGGCTTTCAGCATATTTTGGTAGACAGAAACATGATGCTTGAAAGGCAAAGCTATGCTTTTTTGATGTTAATACCATTCAAGCAATGCTTATGTCTCATTTATATGTGCATGCATGTGTGTGGATGAATATGTGCTGTCACCCATTGTCTTCCTTCTTCATTCCCTGCTCCCAGTGATAACTTGTGTATCTCTTAATCTTCATTCCTTTGTCATCTCCATCTTTATCAAAAGACATTAGGTAAATATATCATTTGCAAGCAACAGATATTGTTGATTGACTGGTAAGCATTTATTTTCTGAATAAAAATGTCACACTCAGAATGGGATATAGAAAGACTGCCGATGACTTCCCTAACTTGGCAACTCCTGCAATCTAATGTAGCAACACTGATAGAACTAATGGTACACAGCTAATAAACTGCCCAACTCCCAAGGTTCGATTTAAAGATCTTCCAAAGACTGGTTCTCTTTGGGTCACCACACTTGCCAGTTTGGACTTTTGAAACATACTAATATGGGCTGACATAACAAATTAGCAACAAGAAAAGTTCACCGAAGGACAAGCATGAGAAACTGTGCCAAATATATTAGCATTCGCTCTGCAACCTCGTCTCTAGTTTCTGTGAAGTTGATGGTTGGAGGTTACGCTTTCATTAAAAATTGACAACATTTTAAATGCTAATCAAAACTGCTTGTCCTTTCTACTTCTATTTATCTTGGAAGGGGGGAAATGAGAGAGAGAAGAAAAAATAGGCAGGTTACTTTGAACTGAAACAAATATTCTACTAAAGCTTCCCAGACAAGGTTGTTTCCTCCTGTGTGGGACCAATAAGAGCTGGGAGACTGTGGAGATGTTCACCTGCAGTGCAGAGATAGCACATATGCGTTAGAGATGTGCTCTCACATAGGAAGAGAAGGCATGTGTACTTGAGGAAATAGGTGTATGTGTGTGTGTGTGTGTGTGTGTGTGTGTGTGTGTGTGTGTGTGTGTGTATGTGTGTGTGTGTCTATGTATGAGGGTGCCCTCTCTATGAGTCTATTAACTGAGTTGAGTGTTGAGTGTTAGGAAGCAGTAATGAAATTGTGGCTCATTTAGTAGTAGGTAAAACATTTTTAGATTTTCATATTTGCCAAAAGTTAACATCTATTTACAAGCAAAATTTTCTCAATTCATTCTGTAGAGTTTCTGGTACACTTAAGTTACAAACCTATTTTAGTTATGGTTACTATTGCTATGATGAAACACTGTGACAAAAATCAAGATAGGGAGGAAAGGGATTTGCTTCCACACCACTGTCATCATTAAAGGAATTCAAGGCAGGAACTCAAACAGGGCTGGAAATTGGAGGCAGGAGTCATGGGGGTGTGCTCCTTCTCCTCATGGCTTACTCAGCCTACTTTCTTATAGTATCCAGGATCAAGAGTCCATGGATGTGATCACCCGCAATGGGCTGGGCCATCCTCCATCAGTCATTAGCTAAGAAAAGTCATTATAGCTGGATTTCAAGGAGACATTTTTTTCAATTAAGTTATCTTCCCTTCAGACAACTCTAGCTTGTGTCAAGCTGACATACAATTAGCCAGCACAGAACTTGAATGTTTGATTTTTCAAGAATATGAGGATACTGTGGATAAAAATTCTATGGTATATCTATTTGCATACATCTAACTCTGCGTGTGTATGAATGTGAACATGTGTGTGCGGATGTGTGTGCGTGCACGCACGTGTGTGTGTATGTTTATACATCATGCTTAGTAACCTAACTCATAAATACCTGGAGTTGTTTCTGGCTTTCCATTTCTCCTAGAAAGCTGTTTTTACTCAGAATAGTAAAGCTCCTTCTGAGGGCTGCTGATGTACTGTTAGAGATACATTTACCATCAGAGAAAAGACACCCTATGCCACAGAGTTTATCACAGTCATCAATAGATTGGTTTATCCTTCTTTCCCTTCCCTCTTGTTTTTCCTCCTCTTCTTGGTCCTCTTCTGCTTTCTCCTATCTCTAATGTCTGCCATCCTCCTCTTTTCTTAAGCTTTGTGTCCTTCGCTGTTTACATCATCAATACTGTCACCATATACACCTTTGAGGTGAACATTCTTACTTTTATTTAATTAGTACGACAATCCCAAGGTCCAAATGTCTAAGTACTCTTTTGTGTTAGTGAAATATTCCTCATGCTGGCTTTGCAGGCTAAGCTTTTCCTCCCATATAGGCTGCAGGAAAACCTCAACCAGACACAGATGACAATAAAGTGAAGACTCTCCAACATTAAACTAAAGTGAAGTCTTCTGTAGTAGGCATTGCTGATCTTTATTCAGATAGGAATCTTTGTCTGAGTCTATTTATATTTTTAATGAATAGAAATAGTTGGGATAATGAGTTCCATAAGTTTATTCCCTACTGTGTTAAAAAAAAAAGTTCTTTCCATTTACCCTAAATCCTCCTTTTTAAGCTTCAGAGGAGCCCTTTGTTCTGGAATTTGATGAATAACTCCATCTCAGTGCTCTCTCAATTCTTTTCAGCTTTGTAGATGTGTATACTTTGAGCCTATTCACCTTTGATTTTTACAGCCAGAAGAACCTGATTATAATATGTCTCCAAAGAAAATATTTCCATTCATTTGGTCACTTTCATTTCTGTATTATCTAAATTTTCTGTAGCCACATTTGAAACAAAAGGTAGCTCAAACATAAGAGAACCAAACAGAATAGAGCCAATTCCTGAAGTGGAGTCTGAGAGTGGACTGGCTTGATTTTCTATCTACTTTTTTTAAAGGTCAGTATTGTGGCTGTCTTTGAATATGAGGTTCAATTCTTGAATACTTCATAAGAAGTAAGATTGTAGACAAGCTGTATTGGCTGACCGTTTCAATCCAGTTGCCCCACTTGCTTTGTAAAGTTTGGTTTTAAAATTGTTTATATATCTAAAAAAAGCAAATGACCCACTAAAGGTAATATATTTAGTCTTCATCCATTAAAATCTAAGCATAATTTAGCAACCTGAATTTAGAGCCCAGAATTGTCTTATCTGTAGAGAGGGCATTGAAGCTAGAACCACAGAACCTGTATGAAAAGAGAGTATCGACTGGCCCTTTGGGGAAATAAGAAGTACAAAGTAGATAGTCACCATAGAAGATGTGCCAGAAATAGTGAAAAGAGCAGGAAAGGTAAAAGAAAATGTGGACCCATCCTAACCTAGCCCTGACTGTCCCTCCAATGCAGCTGAAGGCACACATGTATCTTTCTGATTGCCTTCTATCTTTGAATATTTCTTCTCATTGCTCTTGTCTTCACAATGCCTAGGACTGAGCATCATGAGTCCAAACACCATTCAAATCATGGATTTGTGTGAAGAAAATGGCTTATACTACAAACTTACTAGAGGGTACTTTGCATTAACAAATGCAATCTATATGCTAAACAATCACATCAAGTAGATAAGTCTCCTTTCAATTCCCTATTCTGTTATTATGTTTAAATTTTACAACAAAGATATAGTGAAAAGTGCTTTTTACGGTTTTTATAAGGATGAGGTCTGATCAACATGGCATGGATTATCTTACTGACATGATCATCTTAGCTGCATGTCTGGGTTGAAATAGTCACACTTTATCCCTCTCATTAACATGCAAGTTGATATCATCTCATTAATGTAACTTTAAATTGCAGAAACTCAGATACTATGGCATGAAACCATTTTCTTTTTCTAAGGTCACACAGTCAGTGTTCGAAATAAGGCTAAGAAAAAGGCAGCTAATTCTTACTCAAAGAGAACTATTTAAACCAATAAGAAATTCATGTGATCAATAAAATAAGGTCCCAGGATTAATGTCTACAACCAGAGTATGATGCTGATACTATGATCTCAGTGGGAGGCACTTCCAGAGAGATATCCTGCTGTTTATAAACATAATGGAGGACAACATTGGAATATTCCATAACTGGAAACTGTCAATTAAGCATTCATTTCATTTCACAGTCATTTTTGAAAGTAACTCCATGCATCCTTATACCTTTATAAAACAAAGCTCAATAGTTTTGTGCATTAGCTTGATATGCATAATCAAATGTAGACTATTTTTACATTGCCAGATAAGATTGGGTATGTCTTTACTATGTATGTATTGAAGTCCAAATAATCATGCGCTTTTAATTCATTTCACCGTCAAAAAGCCAGCGTTTCCATTCTGCAATGTTCCGCAGGAAGTATTAGGTACATTGAGTCTGTCTGATTCACAGCATCCTAATCGGCTATTTAGAGTTTACACCAAGCAGAAAATCAATGTATTCAAAATGGAGTAGCTCTCTTGTTAACTCTACTCATTTGCTTAGAGAGTAATGTCAAGCTGATAATTGAAATACAGTTGAAACTGTGCATTTTAATTCCAAAGAAAAAAAACGTTTGAAATATGACTCATTTGCTCTTTCCTTACTTTACTCCACAGGACACATTTTGCCTGCTTGACTTGACAGTCATGGTCAGGGACTGCATGGCCCGGTCCATGTGCCCGCTGGAGCAAAAGCCTGGCATTGATACACATTTTGGGGATAGTTTGCCTTTGCTGAACTGAAAAGTTGTTGATCTTTTAGACAATGTAATTTGTCTCTTTGCAAACTATGGATTTATTCAGTCCACAAGAAGAGGAAATTGGTACCAAACTCAAGATTGGGATCCTACCTTCTGTAGAAGAACACCCAATGCATTGCCATCTTACACAATTCTGGGAAACCTAAATGTGGACTGTAACTGCCTACTGGGTTGCAATTTGTGTTTGCAGTATGAGGAGGAACATTGAAAGAAAACCTCTGCATAAATCACTGCTCTTTAACAAACTGCTGGGGCAAACAAAATTTCAACCTAGAAAATGCTGGAGGTCCTAAAATTCACACCAAGTGCATCAGCAAGATATCACTCATTATATGTATAATTATTCTCATAATTTTTGAGAATTTGTAAATTCTCAGGGAATAAAACTTGAAAATTTAGCAGAGAAAACATTCCAGAAAAAGACATTTTTAGCAATTAAAATAATGCAGAATGTGAAATAGCATACTTCAGCTATTATATCTTATTGAGGTAATATTTTGATAGATATTATTGATAGAGTGAACCTTCAGGAATGATTTTAAAGAAGTGATTATCATAGGGAATGATGGAAGCAGAAGAGCTAATAGGCAAGACTGTACTGTATTCTGTACTCTCCCAATATCTTATTTCTTTTCATTATATCCCTCACTGTCTATTAATAAATTTTTGGTGGCAATCTGCATGTCTTGCATTCAGTTAGTACTGAGTAAATGTTTATTGATCTATCAACTGTAATAAAAATAGGGAAAGAGAGATGCCATGAATAGTCAAAGAATAAAAACCTAAAATAACTACAGTCTCTCTTACAGTTAGTCTTTATGTAAGTCAGTGACCTAGCTACAACACATAATTTAAGAACCTCCTGTTCAGTTGTGTTGACAATTTTCATGAAGATGTACAACTGTCTCTAAAATCAAATAGAAAACTGCTTAACATATTGGGAATCTAAGTGTTGAGGCTGAAAAGAATATATATATTCTGAGGGAGAAAGTCAAGAAAGTAAAATGCTCATATAGCTATGGGGATAAAATCTAAATAAGCCCCCTCTCAATTCTCTCTCTCAGCTTTAATACATGTACTCCAAAATCACCTTTTCTTGAAGAGACACAAAGAACATAACAAAGAACAGTGGGGAGTAAAGAAGGAAAATGCTTTGAAGCAGATTGATTGGGCAAAGTTCTCAACAAGTGATGACACTGTATCCAGGTGACACTTGTCAATACTTGGCATTTGTTGCTTGTCAAGGACCTATGAGGGGACATGGTCCTATTATCCAGTAATGCAGACAACAGGGATGTTGATTAACACAGCTCCTTTGAAAAGTCAT